>APFE030892437.1:137109-176661 GCA_000404065.3 Pinus taeda
ATTTCCCCTTTATCATGTATCATTGTCTACCCAAACCCCTTCAGCGGCTCAGTATACTGCGCAACCACCACATCTATCTCTCGTAAGAGGTGCAGATTGGTGCTCATATTCATTGGTTCCTCCAGGGCTTCTACCAGGAATATTTTGGATTTTGAAAATAGAACGTGGGTGCCTCACACCCCACTTTGAGTAGACTGCACAACCACAACATCTATCTTCTGTAAGAGGTGCAGATCGATGCTCATATCCATATCCATTGGTTCAACCGGGGCTTATACCAGGAGTATTTTGGATAATGAAAATAGGACGTGGTGCCTCACACCCCACTTTGAGCCCTCTGGATATCTGATGATTCCACTAATTATATCCTTGAAAGAGTTTAAATGTTTTTCAAAATTAATTTTTTAGAAAGTCAGACAGACAACATTTTCTGATGCAATAGGGAAGAATAAAAGGGAGAGTGCACCAAGTCACACAGCTAGTGATTATCTTCTACCATATGGGAATGACATTTCAACCACCAGCTGTCATCAATTCCACGAGTCTTTCAGCCTTTCATCCAATAGTTAATATGGGATTCGAACTATGACAGAAGAGGCATGCTGATCATCGATTTCAACAATAATAGCCGAAGGTCAGTTGAGCGTTCCACTGCAAATCCAGAGCATGTCATGTCAGTGTTTATCTCAGTACTATTTTCGCGAATTTGAATCTTTCATAACCGGAGAAACCATCCATGAAAGGGATAAAAGGGAGAGTGCACCAAGTCACACAGGTAGTGATTATCTTCTACCATATGGGAATGGCATTTCAACCACCAGCTGTCATCAATTCCACGCGTCTTTCAGCCTTTCATCCAATAGTTAATATGGGATTCGAACTATGACAGAAGAGGCATGCTGATCGTCGATTTCAACAATAATAGCCGAAGGTCAGTTGAGCGTTCCACTGCAAATCCAGAGCATGTCATGTCAATGTTTATCTCAGTACTATTTTCCATACTTTATCTTCGCCAGACTCGATCTCAAATGTCTTTTATTGCCAGCTTTATTCTGCCAAGGGGGATGAAGATATTGGAGAAGTTGTCAGCAGTTCTTTTATAGCCAGCTTTCTTATTCTGCCAAGGAGGATGAAGATATTGTAGTTGTTAGCAGTGGTATCCAGCTTGTTTTCTGGTGTTGGCTCTTGGGCGACATTGCAGAACAGCCTGCTTCGGTGAGAAGGTCATTGGAGATGACAACTTGGGTCCAATGCAGTTATTCCGTTTGTGTCCACAAGACATAATCCGTTCTAAGGAGGTTGGTTTTAGTCCATAATACAAGCTTCTAGGAAAACTAAAACATTAAGGAGGCGCTTTTCGCAATCTGCTCTAATGGTTATTTATGTCGTGAAGTTCGTGTAAGTTATTTATTCTGATTTTTAATTGCTGAATGAGTTTTCCTCTTGTTTCTTATTCGCAACTCTTTGCTCTTTCCTGTTGTGTCTGCAGATTGGTTTCTCGAAGAGGGCCAACTTAATATTCCTTTTCTTTTTCCTGCGAAAGCTCATTCCCCCTTTCTATTCATTCACTCTTTTTTTATCATCCTTCCAATGATTATGTTTTTGCCAGAAGCTCAATTATATACTATGTGCCTGCTATCATGTCGTTTTTTAATATACTTTCTGCACCAAGATCGTTCCCTTTCATTGCTCCATATCTTCTCTTTGAAAACACAACGTCTGTAACAAAATTCAATGCCATGATCTCTGGGCTCTTTCAACTTGGCAGTGCTTATGAATGGGTGGTGACAAAAAAATTGGGCAGATCATCTGAAGCTGATTTCGTTGTTTTTATGGAGAAGGAATCACGTCCTCAATTAGAACACCCTGACACC
The DNA here is from genome assembly GCA_000404065.3 of Pinus taeda. Taxonomy (NCBI): domain Eukaryota; kingdom Viridiplantae; phylum Streptophyta; class Pinopsida; order Pinales; family Pinaceae; genus Pinus; species Pinus taeda. Next base: position 138,984 of record APFE030892437.1, read on the forward strand.
CAAAGTATCATCGGGTTGTTTCAGTCTTCAGAGTCAGCCGTTGTTGAGCGAACAGCAGCAGAAACAACCCTTTAAACAGAAAGCCAATCGGCTTTTATTAGAAAGAATTGGCTTTAGCTTTTCTTCTTTTAACAACCTCTGCTAGACAGAGTTTATTGTCTGTTCAAGGAATTCATTTTTATGTTTCAAGGGATCTCTTTCCTCCTTGTTGGCTTTGATATGATCGGGGAGCAGGTTAGTTGAATTCCGCAGCATAAAGCTTGGGCAACCTCTTTACAAATTGCCTTTCCTTGTAATGTCTTTGACACTAACTGGAGACCTGATTTTAGGCCAATATTCAAGCGAGCACAACTTTGAATAAATATCGCTGCAGGCCTAGTAATTTCAGGGTATGGTTTTGTAGATGTATTAAGAAGTTGGAGATATGAATACATCACTTGATCACGCTGGGTAATATGGTGCTGATGGGCTGCTGAAAAGTGGCTAAGTTAAAGCCATCACCCTTTTGGGGAGTCAGAGTAACAGATATTTCACCAAATATTTGTATGCTTTTTAATGAAAGTGCAGAAACGTCCAAGCGTCGCATTTTTCATGGCTGATTATGCTTACGAGATATGATTGTGCAGCAAGATAATATTATTCTGGGGTGTATTTATGATTATGAATCACAATGGGAGTCTGCTTTCGAGAATTGGTAACGCCCATAGATTGTTGGGCAGATCATCTAAAGCTGATTTCGTTGCTTTTATGGAGAAGGAATCCAGTCCTCAATTAGAACACCCAAAGTATCATCGGGTTGTTTCAGAGTCAGCCCTTGACGCCCTCAACAAATTGAGCGAACAGCAGCAGAAACAACCTCTTTAAAAAGAAAGCCAATCAGCTATATTAGAAAGAATTGGCTTTAGATTTTCTTCTTTTAACAGCCTCTGCTAGGAATTTATTGTCTGCTCAAGGAATTCATTTTTACTTTTTTACTGTTTTAAGGGATCTCTTTCCTCGTTGTTGGCCTTGATTTGATTGATTGGGGAGCAGGTTAGTTGAATTCCGCAGCATAAAGCTTGGGAAACCTCTTTACAAATTGCCTTTTCTTGTAATGCCTTTGACACTAACTGGAGACCTGAATTTAGGCCAAGATTCAAGCGAGCTCAACTTTGAATAAATATCGCCGCAGGCATAGTAATTACAGGGTATGGTTTTGCAGATGTATTAAGAAGTTGGAGATATGAATATAGCATTTGATCATGCTTGGTAATATGGTGCTGATGGGCTGCTGAAAAGTGGTTGAGTCCCCGCCATCACCCTTTTGGGAGTTAGAGTAACAGATATTTCACCAAATATTTGTATGCTTGGTAATATGGTGCTGATGGGCTGCTGAAAAGTGGTTGAGTCCCCGCCATCACCCTTTTGGGAGTCAGAGTAACAGATATATCACCAAATAACAGCAGCCTTGTCACTCCAACGGAGTCAGAGTAACAGATGTTTCACCAAATATTTGCTGCTTTCAAGGCAGCAGCCTTGTTATTCCAATTGGAGTCTGCTTTCGAGAATTGGTAACACCCATAGATTGTTGCCTACGCATGACTCTGATGTATCTTGACTCTGATGTATTTTAGATTTCAGTGATCCAGTATAATTCTTTATTGTCTTCCCTATTCTTATGATTCTGGGTCAATTTTTTCTTTATTGTCTTCCCTATTCTTATGATTCTGGGTCAATTTTTTTTTATTGGAAACATTTTTTATTAGGTGTGAGCTTGCTTATGAATTGTCTACATTACGAAGTTCTTTTCTGCCTATTTGGCAGACGAACTTCGGCCTATTTGGCAGATGGCAGATATATGTAAAGCTTATTTATTCCTAAACATGAGAAGATGTATTCCATATTTGTATATCCAATTACACAGATTAAGATGTATTCCATATTTGTATATCCAATTACACAGATTAACAAACATGAGAAGATGTATTCCATATTTGTATATCCAATTACACAGATTAACAAAGCAGAAAAATTGCTGACCTCTCTTTTGCGTAACCAACCTCACCTCTGACCTCTCTTTTGCGTAACCAACTTCACCTTTTTTTCCCTAGATTATATTTGATTATCTTTGTGCGTTAATGTTCCCCTGCTCATCCAGATTGAAATTCTAATACAAATTTGTGCAGTTAGCATATCAACATCGATTAGCTTGTTAATATCACTTCCTAATCCCTTGAATGGGATCCTTGAAGTTGTCTTTCATGAGTTCAGAAAATTGGAAAAAGATGTCTTTCATGAGTTCATATCACTTCCTAATCCCTTGAATGGGATCCTTGAAGTTGTCTTTCATGAGTTCAGAAAATTGGAAAAGGTTGTCTTTCATGAGTTCAGAAAATTGGAAAAATAAGTTCAGTGATATTTATTTGCCCTGTTCCATGGGCATTGACCACATGGTTGAGAGTGCATCCCTGGTGTTTCCCATGCCCTTGGGATGCACGGGCATGTGGTGAAACGTTTTGCCAAACCCCAATTTTGTGAAACCTGGCAAAATGCACTGTGAAATGTTTCACAAATGCCACTTTGTTTTCCATGAATTTCTTAAAATTTTGGAGATGTCTCCACATGCACCCCACGATTTTCTCTGAAACACATACTAGCCAATTTTCTGAACTGCCCATTGGCTATGTCCAGATTCATGACTGTTCTTAGGTTCTTCAGTGCTTAGGTACTGCTTAATTATGATCTCTTTGACAGTACTCTTAATGCATAACCGAAATATTTGAATAAACATTTAACTATTGGTATGCTTCACTCGCACAGTCACACTTCTGTTTACCGTTTATTGTTCATTCGTTGCTGCCTCATCTTTGATTTGTAGATGGTGATAATCTACCCTAAATACATGATATATTTGAGGATTGTTACACTTTGCTTCTGGATCAAAACTGTTTATTAGCAGAGTTCATGATATATTTGAGGATTGTTACACTTTGCTTGTGGATCAAACAACTGTCTATTAGCAGAGTTCATATGGATCTACTTTGAGAACTCTGGTATCATGCTATGAATATAGTTATATGATCACTGCCCTTGTTGGTTATAATTTACCTCGAATATATGTTTTCAAATGCACCTGGAAGGTATGAATATAGTTATATGATCACTGCCCTTGTTGGTTATAATTTACCTCGATGGTTATAATTTACCTCGAACATATGTTTTCAAATGCATCTTGAAGGTATTTCTGGAGCATTGTATACTGTTGATTATAATTTATGTTGGTTATAAGTTACATTGAATATATGATGACCAATACATTGTGAACGTTGTCGAATATATGTTTTCAAATGCATCTTGAAGGTATTTTTGAGCATTGTAGACTGTTGGTTATAATTTGCTTTTGCCGCGACAATATTCACAATACATTGTGAATGTGAATGTTGTTGAATATATGTTTTCAAATTCATCGGTATTTCTGTATTGTGAATGTTGTCGAATATATGTTTTCAAATTCATCGGTATTTCTGTATTGTGAATGTTGTCGAATATATGTTTTCAAATTCATCGGTATTTCTGAGCATTGTAGACTGTTACTTATAATTTAAGCATAAGCATTGTAGACTGTTGGTTATACTTTACTTGGTTAGTTATAATTTACTTTTACTTTGAATATATGACGGCAAATACATTGTTGTCTGTATTGTGAATGTTGTCGAATATATGTTTTCAAATTCATCGGTATTTCTGAGCATTGTAGACTGTTACTTATAATTTAAGTATAAGCATTGTAGACTGCTGGTTATACTTTACTTAGTTATAATTTACTTTTACTTTGAATATATGACGGCAAATACATTGTTGTCGAATATATGATTTCAAATTCATCGGTATTTCTGAGCATTGTAGACTGTTGCTTATAGCTTATAATTTAAGCATACATTGTTTCTGAGCATTGTAGACTGTTGCTTATAGCTTATAATTTAAGCATACATTGTTGTCGAATATATGATTTCATTGTTGTCGAATATATGATTTCAAATTCATCGGTATTTCTGAGCATTGTAGCTTATAATTTAAGCATTGTAGACAGTTATAATTTACTTTTACTTTGAATATATGATGGCAAATACATTCACAATGTATTGTGAACGTTACATTGTGAATGTCGTCGAATATATGTTTTCAAATTCATCTTGAGAATTTATGTTTCCAAATTCATCTTGATATTGTGAATGTCGTTGAATATATGTTTTCAAATTCATCTTGAAGGTATTTCTGAGCATTGTAGACTGTTGGTTGTAATTTACTTTAAATATGGTTGTAATTTAATTTACTTTGAATATATGTTGGAAATGTTGTCTTTGAATCTCACATCGTGAACATTGGACTTCCACGTTGGCTGACATCATTATTTTTCTGTCATTACTGTGTACCTTATATGATTTCAAGAGCATTGTAGACTGTTGCTTATAATTTAACCATTGTAGACAGTTATAACTTATAATTTACTTTTCGTAGACAGTTATAATTTACTTTTACTTTGAATATAATTTACTTTTACTTTGAATATATGATGGCAAATATATTCACAATGTATTGTGAATGTCGTCGAATATATGTTTTCAAATTCATCTTGATATTGTGAATGTTGTTGAATATATGTTTTCAAATTCATCTTGATATTGTGAATGTTGTTGAATATATGTTTTCAAATTCATCTTGAAGGTATTTCTGAGCATTGTAGACTGTTGGTTGTAATTTACTTTGAATATATGTCGAATATATGTTTTCAAATTCATCTTGATATTGTGAATGTTGTTGAATATATGTTTTCAAATTCATCTTCACGTATTTCTGAGCATTGTAGACTGCTGGTTGTAATTTACTTTGAATATATGTCGAATATATGTTTTCAAATTCATCTTGATATTGTGAATGTTGTTGAATATATGTTTTCAAATTCATCTTCAAGGTATTTCTGAGCATTGTAGACTGCTGGTTGTAATTTACTTTGAATATATGTTGACAAAAACATTGTGAATGTTGTCTTTGAATCTCACATCCTGAACATTGGATTTCCACGTTGGCTTTACTGTTTTTACCTTATAATTCATTATTATTTTTGTACCTTATACACTTTTACAATCTGCATTGAAGCACGTCGAATATGGCATAATTCATTACTATTTTTGCACCTTACACTTTTACACTTTTACGATCGGCATTGAAGCACGTCGAATATGGCATAATTCATTACTATTTTTGCACCTTACACTTTTACAATCGGCATTGAAACACAAATAACAAGTGTTTTAATGTCTTTGAAGCACAAATAATAAGTGTTTTAATATTCACCAAAAACTTGATAAAAAATGTTTTGATATTCAATGCTGTGTAGTTAAAATGTGGGCTGCACAAATAATATTTTTGTGCCCAACACTTGGTTTGCAAAAATAATGTGGGCTGCACAAATAATATTTTGTTTTGATATTCAATGCTGTGTAGTTAAAATGTGGGCTGCACAAATAATATTTTTGTGCCCAACACTTGGTTTGCAAAAATAATGTGGGCTGCACAAATAATATTTTTACACTTGGTTTGCAATTGTGAATGTTGTTGAATATATGTTTTCAAATTCATCTGGAAGGTATTTCTGAGCATTTCAAGATGAAGGTATTTCTGAGCATTGTAGACTGTTGGTTGTAATTTATATTCATATATGTTGACAAAAACATTGTGAATGTTGTCTTTGAATCTCACATCGTGAAAAACATTGTGAATGTTGTCTTTGAATCTCACATCGTGAACATTGGATTTCCACGTTGGCTGACATTATTTTTCTTTCATTACTGTTTTCTACCTTATAATTCATTACTATTTTTGTACCTTATACACTTTTACAATCACGTTGGCTGACATCTGTCATTACTGTTTTCTACCTTATAATTTATTACTATTTTTGTACCTTATACACTTTTACAATCGGCATTGAAGCACGTCGAATATGGCATAATTCATTACTATTTTTTCACCTTACACTTTTACAATCGGCATTGAAACACAAATGGCATAATTCATTACTATTTTTGCACCTTACACTTTTACAGTCGGGTCGAATATGGCATAATTCATTACTATTTTTTCACCTTACACTTTTACAATCGGCATTGAAACACAAATGGCATAATTCATTACTATTTTTGCACCTTACACTTTTACAGTCGGCATTGAAACACAAATGACAAGTGTTTTAATGTCTTTGAAGCACAAATAATAAGTGTTTTAATATTCACAACAAGTGTTTTAATATTCACCAAAAACTTGATAAAAAATGTTTTGATATTCAATGTGTAGTTAAAATGTTGGCTGCACAAATAATATTTTTGTGCCCAACACTTGGTTTGCAAAAATAATGTGGGCTGCACAAATAATATTTACAATCGGCATTGAAACACAAATAACAAGTGTTTTAATGTCTTTGATAACTAGTGTTACTAGTGTTTTGATATTTTTGTGTGTATTAAGCTTTTTGTAATCACTATTTACTTGATATTAACTTTAGAGATATTAACTTTGGAGTGTTAATGCATTGATAACAAGTGTTTTATATTGTGTCTATGGAGTATACAAATAACAAGTGTTTTAATTTTCACCAAAAACTTGATAACTAGTGTTTTGATATTTAAGCACATTGATAACCAGTGTTTTGATATTAACTTTGGAGTGTTTGGAGTGTTAGTGCATGGATAACGAAGTGTTTTGATATTATGTGCTAACGAGTGTTTTCATATTAACTTTGGAGTGTTAGTGCATTGATATTTAGTGTTTTGATATTGTGTTTATAATATGGAGTGTGCACAAATAACAAATATTTTAATATTCACCAAAAATTTGATAAAAAAAGTGTTTTGATATTCAAGCACATTGATATTAACCAGCGTTTTGATATTAATTTTGGAGTGTTAGTGCATTGATAACAAGCGTTTTGATATTGTGTCTATGAATGGAGCGTTAGTGTTTTGATATTGTGTCTATGATATGGAGTGTTAGGGTATTGATAACAAGTGTTTTGGCATTGGTAACAAGTGTTTTGATATTGGTGTCTATTAAGCTTTTTGTAGATCACTATTTATTGGACATTAACTTGCTTAGAAATATCAAAGTTTTGTTTTGTTAAACTTTGGAGTGTTAAGAAATATTGAAGTTTTTTGTTAATTATTTCTAAAGCTTTTTATTAATTTGTTAATGGTCATTGTCATCATTAATATTCAATATTAGAAAATATTGAAGTTTTTTGTTAATTATTTTTAAAGCTTTTTGTTAATTTGTTAATGGTCATTCTCATCATTAATATTTGATATTAGAAATGTTAGTTACTATCCATAAATTTAGAAATGTAAATAAGATGGTGTCATCATTAATATCTGATATTAGAAATGTTAATTACTATCCATGAACTTTGGATAGTAAATAAGATGGTCATTGTCATCATTTTATGAAATGTAAATAATATGGTCATTGTCATCATTAATATCTGATATTAGAAATGTTAATTACTATCCATGAACTTTGGAATGTAAATAAGATGGTCATTGTCATCATTTATTTGATATGGTCATTGTCCTCATTAATATATGATATTAGAAATCATTAATATATGATATTAGAAATGTTAATTACTATCCATGAACTTGGGAATGTAAATAAGATGGTCATTGTCATCATTTCAATGAATGTAAATAAGATGGTCATTGTTATTATTTACATGATATGGTCATTCAATCAATGTAAATAAGATGGTCATTGTTATTATTTACATGATATGGTCATCATCATTAATATGTGATATTAGAAATGTTAATTATTATCCATTAGAGATAGTTATATGGTTTTTCACCACCTTCTCTGTTTATTTTGGCTATGTTAATTACTATCCATTGGAAATAGTTATATGGTTTTCAGCAGTTTATTTTGGCAAGATATGAAGTGTTCAATTTTTATTGAAATAATTTTTTTTTCAATTTTTATTGGAATAAAAATTTCCTTGTAATGTTACTAGTGTTTTGATATTTTTGTGTGTATTAAGCTTTTTGTAATCACTATTTACTTGATATTAACTTTAGAGATATTAACTTTGGAGTGTTAATGCATTGATAACAAGTGTTTTATATTGTGTCTATGGAGTATACAAATAACAAGTGTTTTAATTTTCACCAAAAACTTGATAACTAGTGTTTTGATATTTAAGCACATTGATAACCAGTGTTTTGATATTAACTTTGGAGTGTTTGGAGTGTTAGTGTATGGATAACGAAGTGTTTTGATATTATGTGCTAACGAGTGTTTTCATATTAACTTTGGAGTGTTAGTGCATTGATATTTAGTGTTTTGATATTGTGTTTATAATATGGAGTGTGCACAAATAACAAATATTTTAATATTCACCAAAAATTTGATAAAAAAAGTGTTTTGATATTCAAGCACATTGATATTAACCAGCGTTTTGATATTAATTTTGGAGTGTTAGTGCATTGATAACAAGCGTTTTGATATTGTGTCTATGAATGGAGCGTTAGTGTTTTGATATTGTGTCTATGATATGGAGTGTTAGGGTATTGATAACAAGTGTTTTGGCATTGGTAACAAGTGTTTTGATATTGGTGTCTATTAAGCTTTTTGTAGATCACTATTTATTGGACATTAACTTGCTTAGAAATATCAAAGTTTTGTTTTGTTAAACTTTGGAGTGTTAAGAAATATTGAAGTTTTTTGTTAATTATTTCTAAAGCTTTTTATTAATTTGTTAATGGTCATTGTCATCATTAATATTCAATATTAGAAAATATTGAAGTTTTTTGTTAATTATTTTTAAAGCTTTTTGTTAATTTGTTAATGGTCATTCTCATCATTAATATTTGATATTAGAAATGTTAGTTACTATCCATAAATTTAGAAATGTAAATAAGATGGTGTCATCATTAATATCTGATATTAGAAATGTTAATTACTATCCATGAACTTTGGATAGTAAATAAGATGGTCATTGTCATCATTTTATGAAATGTAAATAATATGGTCATTGTCATCATTAATATCTGATATTAGAAATGTTAATTACTATCCATGAACTTTGGAATGTAAATAAGATGGTCATTGTCATAATTTATTTGATATGGTCATTGTCCTCATTAATATATGATATTAGAAATCATTAATATATGATATTAGAAATGTTAATTACTATCCATGAACTTGGGAATGTAAATAAGATGGTCATTGTCATCATTTCAATGAATGTAAATAAGATGGTCATTGTTATTATTTACATGATATGGTCATTCAATCAATGTAAATAAGATGGTCATTGTTATTATTTACATGATATGGTCATCATCATTAATATGTGATATTAGAAATGTTAATTATTATCCATTAGAGATAGTTATATGGTTTTTCACCACCTTCTCTGTTTATTTTGGCTATGTTAATTACTATCCATTGGAAATAGTTATATGGTTTACAGCCGTTTATTTTGGCAAGATATGAAGTGTTCAATTTTTATTGAAATAATTTTTTTTTCAATTTTTATTGGAATCAAAATTTCCTTGTTCATAAATACAATCACTTCCCTTAGTTTTACAAGTTTATTCCTTAGTATACAAATTTAATCGGTTTATAATTGGACAATCACCTTCCTTAGTTTTACAAGTTTGTTCCTGGGTTTTACAAATTTAATCTGTTTATAATTGTTGGCTGCAATTTATCAGAAAAGTGCAACTACCCAGATATTTTATGCCATGGGATTGAGTTTTATATGTCAAAATTTGAGTAGTCAATGTGTACCCTAAAAAGGTTTAAGCACTTCCCTTAGTTTTACAAGTTTATTCCTTAGTTTGCAAATTTAATCGGTTTATAATTGTACAATCACCTTCCTTAGTTTTACAATTTTGTTCCTTGGTTTTGCAAATTTAATCTGTTTATAATTGTTGGCGGCAATTTATCAGAAAAGTGCAACTACCCAGATATTTTATGCCATGGGATTGAGTTTTATATGTCAAAATTTGAGTAGTCAATGTGTACCCTAAAAAAGGGGCCTCCTGTAGAATAACAAATCAACGATCTGGCTCTTCCAGTGTTTTAACTATTACGGAATAGTCTGTTCTTTTGTCTGATGGTTTGTTTAAATTAATTTCACTCGGAGGTTGTAATTCTTTTGTTGGGTTAGTCTTTATATGTCAAAATTTGAGTAGTCAATGTGTACCCTAAAAAGGTTTAAGGGGCCTCCTGTAGAATAACAAATCAACGATCTGGCTCTTCCAGTGTTTTAACTATTACGGAATAGTCTGTTCTTTTGTCTGATGGTTTGTTTAATTTAATTTCACTCGGAGGTTGTAATTCTTTTGTTGGGTTAGTCTTGAGTTTAAGGCGCTTCCCCAATTGCTATGGTTATTTCCCATTAACGTGGCAAGAAATCGTGACATCTGGTTATGATATAGCTCCCACAAAAAATTTGACAATTTTAGTTTTGCATATAGCCATTGCCGTCTCATTTATCGCGTGAATAAACACGTTGGCCATCGTTTGTTATTCCGACCATCTGCGCATAAACTACAGTTATGACTCCACATGCCATTATCCCACATTATGGGATATTTTATTAATGTATTGCCATGTGTCACTCCTCAATCGAACGCCTCACTGTTCCCTCCCATCCAATCCCCAGATGAATGACACGTGTAATATTCCCAGCCCTCAGATCTGTGGTCGGATGATTGCCTCTCAGACAGATCACTTTATAAGCCCATATACGCTTATCAGTTTATAACCACATGAGCGTATAATATAATAAGCACTGAACCTATCAAATTATAAGCACTTGAGTTTATAAGTTTATAAGCTAACAAGCTTATAATATTATAAGTCCGTGGAAGGCGTATAACTCATAAGTCGAACGGCTTATCAAGTTTCGCTTATCAACTTGAAATCAAGCGCTTATAATCTTATAAGCAGAAAGACTTAATTATACGCACGTCAGCGTATCAGTTTATACGTAAAGGAAATTATCAATTTATTTAACGCCCAAATCCGAGGGCTGAGAGGATGCCAAATGTCAATCATCCATCGCCTAGATCTGAGCGTTGAGAGGCTGCGAAGTGGCGCACATCCAACGCCCAGATCTGAGGGCTGAGAGGCTGCCAAGTGTCAATCAGCAACAACAGATCCGAGGGCTGAGGGACTGCCAAGTGTCAATCATCCAATGCCCAGATCTGAGGGCTGAGAAGCTGCCAAATGTCAATCATCCAATGCCCAGATCTGAGGGCTGAGAGGTCGCCACGTGTAAGTTATCCAACGCCCAGATCCGAGGGTTAAGCAACCTCCACGTGTAAGTCATCGAATGCCCAGATCCGAGGGCTGACAGGATGCCACGTGTCTCTTATATGGAGCCAAGGTCTGAGGGCTGAGAATATGCTACGTGCCATTCATCGGGCGTCCATCAGGTGTCCAGATCTGAGGGCTAAGAATTTGCCACGTGTCAATCAAATGACGCCCAGATCCGCGGCTGAGATCCTGCCACGTGTCAATCATCCGGCCTCCAGATCTGAGGGCTGACAATATGCCACGTGTCAATCATCCGGCCTCCACATCCGAAGGCTGACAATATGCCACGTGTCGATCATCCGGCCTCCAGATCCGAGGGCTGACAATATGCCACGTGTCAATCATCCGGCCTCCAGATCCGAGGGCTCACAATATGCCACGTGTCCATCATCCGACCTCCAGATCCGAGGGCTCACAATATGCCACGTGTCAATCATCCGGCCTCCAGATCCGAGGGCTGGCAATATGCCACGTGTCCATCATCCCGGCCTCCATATCCGAGGGCTGAGAATATGCCACGTGTCAATCATCCGGCCTCCACATCCGAGCGCTGGGAATATGCCACGTGTCAATCATCCGGCCTCCCGATCCGAGGGCTGACAATATACCACGTGTCCATCATCTGGCCTCCAGATCCGAGGGCTGGAAATCTGCCACGTGTCAATCATCTGACACCCAGATCCGAGGGCTGAGAATATGCCACGTGTCCATCATCCGGCCTCCAGATCCAAGGGCTGAGAATATGGCACGTGTCCATCATCTGACTTGCAAATCCGAGGGCTGGAAATCTGCCACGTGTCAATCCTCTGACACCAGATCCGAGGGCTGATTCGCCGCCACGTGTCAATCATCCTACGCCCAAATCTCAGGGCTGACAGGCTTACACGTGTCCGTTATCGGACGCAAAGATCCGAGGGCTGAGAATATGCCATGTGTCAATCATCCGGCCTCCAGATCCGAGGGCTGAGAATATGCCATGTGTCAATCATCCGGCCTCCAGATCCGAGGGCTGAGAATATGCCATGTGTCAATCATCCGGCCTCCAGATCCGAGGGCTGAGAATATGCCACGTGTCAATCATCCGGCCTCCAGATCCGAGGGCTGAGAATATGCCACGTGTCCATCATCCGGCCTCCAGATCCGAGGGCTAAGAATATGCCATGTGTCAATCATCTGACTTGCAAATCCGAGGGCTGGAAATCTGCCACGTGTCAATCATCCAACGCCGAGATCTCAGGGCTGGCAGTATTCCACGTGTTCGTTATCCGGCGCCCAAATCCAAGCGCTGAGAATATGCCACGTGTCATTCATCGGCCCCCAGATCTGAGGGTTGAGAATCGGCCACGTGTCATTCATCCGTCGTCCAGATTCGAAGGCCTAGCAGCTGCCACGTGTCAATCATCAGCGCCCAAATCTGAGGGCTGAAAAGATGCCACGTGTCATTCGACAGGGGCCCAGATCTCGAGGTGCTCGCCACTTGGCAGCATTGCGCAATTCAACGGGGCCCAGATCTCGAAGTGCGCGCCACTTGGCAGCATTGCGCAACCCTCTTACCGGTGCGTGGGCGTGGGATGGCCGCCACTTGGCAGCGTCTAGAGCCCTCCGACCTGGGGCGTGGATGGAGGAACAGTGAGCGTTCGTTTAGTTTGGAATAACAAATAAGTGTTACGCGTGATTGTTTATAAAGTGATACAAAATGTATGTATTAACAATGTGGGATAATAGCATGTTGAGTCATAACTGTAGTTTATGCGGAGATGGTCGGAATAACAAACGATGGCCAACCTGTTTGTTCACAGTTTATTCAGCAGCGCTACACCTGAACTTTGGATCAGTGTGGCGGCATTCCTGTGGATGAATGAAGACTTAAGACTTCAATCGGCTCTTGAACGGGAAAAGATACGATCTTCAATTTGGTCAGCCCAAGGCCCTCTAACGTTATAGGCGAAGCTATTTGAAGATTCAGGCCCCCTGATTCTGAGAGTATCCCAGCTCAGTGGAGTAGCTGAATAAATTAGCTGAGGCAAGGGCTCACTCGAACTAATTCCGCTAATGGTGATTCCGGCTGGTCAATCGGCTCTCGAACGGGAAAAGATACGATGTTCAATTTGGTCAGCCCAAGGCCCTGTAACGTTATAGGCGAAGCTACTTGAAGATTCAGCCCCTGATCATCTTGTTAAGCAGCATCATTTCTCTGACCGTAAGCTAGCGAGCACCGCTCTTCCCGTCAGCAAGCATCTGCATTAACAACACCTAGCTTATTGAACAAGACACGGATTTACTACTTAGGGCCCCGCTCCTACTAACAACCATATCGCGTATTTAGGTAAATAATAAGCTCCGGTTAAAAGGTGGGTAGATGGCTGGGTAGGTGAGTTATTGAGAGTTTGTGGGTTGGAGGAGGTAACAGTAAAGGTGAAGGGCAAGGTAGTGGCTAGTAAAGGGTAAATAGCAGCATAATTACTATATAATATATGCTGCCTTGGAAGCTCTGCGATTGAGGGAAAGAAATAGAAGTGGAATAGACAAAGATAGCTTACTTGTCATGTCCTTGTAGACTGTGAGCCCATGGTAGTGTCCCCAGTCTGGCAAAAACCCAAAAGACTTAATAGAAAAAGGCGAAGTCAAAAGCAAGGCCAAAAATACAATGGCACTGGATGACACCCCTGTCCCGGCTGAGAGGCACACATGTGATGGTCCAGAGAGAGGGAACAAAGCACTGGGGCACATGTGTACATCGAGAAGGACTTGTTTCCCAGTTAGCTGGATGGGAAAATGAAAATGCAACTCTTCTGGCTAAGAAGGACCACCGTTGTATGCAAAAATTCAAAATTGAAAGTTGTTTAAAGTTTTTTACAAATTTAGAACAGCAAATTAAAAAGACCACCAACTTAGCACAGTTAAAATTAAGACCACAGTTAAATTATGACCACCAACTTAGCACAGTTAAATTAAGCTAATAGGATAGCTATGCTGAACAGTGGCTTTAAACAGTGTGATTTCAAAATTGAAAGTTGTTTAAAGGGCTTTAAACAGTGCGATTTCAAAATTGAAAGTTGTTTAAAGTTTTCTAAACATTTATAACAGCAAATTAAAGAGACCACCAACTTAGCACAGTTAAATTAAAGCGTTGTTATTAAATTTTATAACATGGATATGAGATTAAGGATACCCATAACCAAATATATCATTGTTATTAAATCTTATAATAACATGGATGTGAAAATATATCATTGTTATTAAATTTTATAATAACATGGATGTCAGATTAAGAATACCCATAACCAAATATATCTTTCCCAAATTTTAGCATAAACATTTCTTCAATATCTCCCAAATTTTAGTATAAACATTTCTTAAATGCAAATACATTTTCCCAACTGAACAACCTTTGAATATGTAAATACTAGGCTGCAAACTTAAATTAAAGGTTTGCTAAACAAATCCTGCACACTTACACTGATACCCATAACCAAATATATCTCTCGTATAAACATTTCTTCAATATCCAAATCTCGCAAATGCAAATACATTTTCCCAACTGAATATGTAAATACTAGGCTGCAAACTTAAATTAAAGGTTCACTGAACAATCCTACATACTTCACTGAAGATTAACCACACAAAGGAATTGCAACTTCTAAGTGAAATTAAATTAAACAAACCATCAAATAAAAGAACAACTTCTAAGTGAAATTAAATTAAACAAACCATCATTAAATTAAACAAACCATCATACAAAAGAACAGACTAACTAAACAAAAAAACATACTACTCTATAGTAGTTAAAACACTAAAAGAGCCGGAAGACAGTTCGTTGATTTGTTATTCTATAGAAGGAAGCCTCTTAACCCTCTTACCAAACACATCGACTCAAATTTTGACATATAAAATTCAATATCATGCCATAAAATATCTAGCTTGTAATCTTGCCAAAATAAAAAGAGAACGTGGCTAAAAACCATATAACTATTTCTAATAGATAGTAATTAACATAGCCAAAATAAAAACCATATAACTATTTCTAATAGATAGTAATTAACATAGCCAAAATAAACAGAGAACAAACAAAGAAAGTGGTAAAAAACCATATGACTATCTCCAATAGCTAGTAAATGATAACAATGATCATCTTATTTACATTCCGAAGTTCATGGGTAGTAATTAACATTTCTAATATCAAATATTAATGATGATAATGACCATCATATTTACATTCCATGAAATGATGACAATGACCATTTTATTTACATTCCGAAGTTCATGGATAGTAATTAACATTTCTAATATCAGATATTAATGATGACAATGAACATATTATTTACATTCTATGAAATGATGACAATCACCATCTTATTTACATTCCATGAAATGATGACAATGACCATCTTATTTACATTCGGAAGTTTATGGATAGTAATTAACATTTCTAATATCAGATATTAATGATGACAATTTACATTCCATGAAATGATGACAATGACCATTTTATTTACATTCAGAAGTTTATGGATATTAATGACGACAATGACCATCTTATTTACAGAAAAGTTCATGGATAGTAATTAACATTTCTAATTCCAAAGTTCATGGATAGTAATTAACATTTCTAATATCAGATATTAATAATGAGAATGCCATTAACAAATTAACAAAAAGCTTTAATATTTCTAAACACTCCAAAGTTTCTAAAATTTAGGAATTAACAAAAAGCTTTGATATTTCTAAGCAAGTTAATGTCCAATAAATAGTGATAAACAAAAAGCTTAATAGACACCAATACAAAACACTTCTTACCAATGCCAAAACACTTGTTATCATTGCACTAACACTCCAAAGTTAATATCAAGGACCATAGCGATCACAAAAGGTCTAATACACACAAAATACACTGGTTATCAATGTGCGCAATACACTGGTTATCAATGTGCAAAATACACAATATCAAAACACTAACACTATATATCATAGACACAATATCAAAACACTTGTTATCAATGCATTGACCCTCCAAAATTAATATCAAGGAAATAGTGATCACAAAAGGTCTAATACACACAAAATACACTAGTTATCAATGCTTCAGTGCAGATTTTAACTACAAAGCATTGAATATCAAAACACTTTTTATCTTATTTTGTTTTTTTTTTTAAATATTAAAACACTATACACTGGTTCTGGTTATCAATGTGCTTCAGTGCAGATTTTAACTACAAAGCATTGAATATCAAAACACTTTTTATCTTGTTTTATTTTTTTTTTAAATATTAAAAAACTTTATTTTTGCCTCAAAAACCTATTATCAGTGTGCTTCAATGCGGATTGTAATTGCATTTGAAAACATATATTCGACATCATGAATGGTAAATTATAACCAACAGCCTACAATGCTCAGAATACCTTCAAGATGCATTTAAAAACATATATTCGACAACATTCACAATGTATTGGTCATCATATATTCAATCTAAATTATAACCAACAGTGTACAATTCTCCAGAAATAGAAATACCTTCAAGATGCATTTGAAAACATATATTCGAGGTAAATTATAACCTACAAGGGCAGTGATCATATAACCATATTCATAGCATGATACCAGTGTTCTCGCAAAGTAGATCCATATGAACTATGCTAATAAACAGTTGTTTGATCCACAAGCAAAGTGTAACAATCCTCAAATATATCATGTATTTAGGGTAGATTATCACCATCTACAAATCAAAGATGAGGCAGCAACGAATGAACAATAAACGGTAAACAGAAGTGTGACTGTGCGAGTGAAGCATACCAATAGTTAAATGTTTATTCAAATATTTCAGTCATGCATTAAGAGTACTGTCAAAGAGATCATAATTAAGCAGTACCTAAGCACTGAAGAACCTCAGAACAGTCATGAATCTGGACATAGCCAATGGGCAGTTCAGAAAATTGGCTTGTAGACACCTCAATTTCAGAGAAATTCATGGGGTGCGTGTGGAGACATCTCCAAACTTTTAAGAAATTCATGGAAAACAAAGTGCCAAGTTTCGCAAAAGAGAGGTCAGCAATTTTTCTGCTTTGTTCAATCTCTGTAATTGGATATACAAATATGGAATACATCTTCTCATGTTTAGGAATGAATAAGCTTTACATATATCTGCCAAATAGGCCAGAAAAGAACTTCGTAAGGTAGACAATTCTGCTTTGTTCAATCTGTGTAATTGGATATATAAATGACAAGGCTGCTGCTTTGCTTTTATAAGAAAAATACAAATAATCATTTCTCGTAAGCATAATCAGCTATGACTTGGACGTTGGAATGACAAGGCTGCTGCTTTTATAAGAACTTCGTAAGGTAGACAATTCTGCTTTGTTCAATCTGTGTAATTGGATATATTATAAGCAAAATACAAATAATCATTTCTCGTAAGCATAATCAACTATGACTTGGACGTTGGAATGACAAGGCTGCTGCTTTCACAAAAAAGCATACAAATATTTGGTGAAATATCTGTTACTCTGACTCCCAAAAGGGTGATGGCCTGCAGCGATATTTATTCAAAGTTGAGCTCGCTTGAATCTTGGCCTAAAATCAGGTCTCCAGTTAGTGTCAGGCATTACAAGAAAAGGCAATTTGTAAAGAGGTTGTCCAAGCTTTATGCTGCGGAATTCAACTAACCTGCTCCCTGATCATATCAAGGCCAACAAGGAGGAAAGAGATCCCTTGAAACAGTAAAAATTAAAAATGAATTCCTTGAGCAGACAATAAACTCCTAGTAGAGGCTGTTAAAAGAAGAAAAGCTAAAGCCAATTCTGTCTAATAAAGCCGATTGGCTTTCTTTTTAAAGGGTTGTTTCTGCTGCTGTTCGCTCAATTTGTTGAGGACATCAACGACCAACTCTGAAACAACCCGATGATACTTTGGGTGTCCGTGTGTTCTAATTGAGCACGTGATTTCTTCTCCATAAAAGCAACGAAATCAGCAGCTTCAGATGATCTGCCCAACTCTTTTGTCACCACCCATTCATAAGCACTGCCAAGTTGAAAGAGCCCAGAGATCATGGCATTGAATTTTGTTACAGACACTGTGATGAAAGGGAACGATCTTGGTGCAGAAAGTATATTAAAAAACGACATGATAGCAGGCACATAGTATATAATTGAGCTTCTGGCAAAAAGATAATCATTGGAAGTATGATACAAAAAAGAGTGAATGAATAGAAAGGGAATGAGCTTTCGCAGCAAAAAGAAAAGGAATATTAAGTTGGCCTTCTTCGAGGGACCAATCTGCAGACACAACAGGAAAGAGCAAAGAGTTGCAAATAAGAAACAAGAGGAAAACTCATTCAGCAATTAAAAATCAGAAGAAATAACGTACAAGAACTTCACCACATAAATAACCACTAGAGCAGATTGCAAAAAGCACCTCCTTAATGTTTTAGTTTCCCTAGAAGCTTGTATTATGGACTAAAACCAACCTCCTTAGAACGGATTATGTCTTGTGGACACAAACGAATAACTGCATTGGACCCAAGTTGTCATCTCCAATGACCTTCTCACCGAAGCAGGCTGTTCTGCAATGTCGCCCAAGAGCCAACACCAGAAAGAAAACAAGCTGGATACCACTGCTAACAACTACAATATCTTCATCCTCCTTGGCAGAATAAGAAAGCCGGTTATAAAAGAACTGCTGACCACTTCTCCAATATCTTCACCCCCCTTGGCAGAATAAAGCTGGCATGACATGCTCTGGATTTGCAGTGGAACCAATGGATATGAGCACCGATCTGCACCCAATGGATATGAGCACCAATCTACACCTGATGTTGTGGTTGTGCAGTCTACTCAAAGTGGGGTGTGAGGCACCCACGTCCTATTTTCATTATCCAAAATATTCCTGGAAGAAGCCCTGGAGGAACCAATGGATATGAGCACCAATCTACACCTGATGTTGTGGTTGTGCAGTCTACTCAAAGTGATGTTGTGGTTGTGCAGTCTACTCAAAGTGGGGTGTGAGGTACCCACGTCCTATTTTCATTATCTGAAATATTCCTGGTAGAAGCCCTGGAGGAACCAATGGATGTGAGCACCAATATGCACCTCTTACAAGGGATAGATGTGGTCCTATTTTCATTATCTGAAATATTCCTGGTAGAAGCCCTGGAGGAACCAATGGATTTGAGCACCAATGATACATGATAAAGGGGAAATTCCTATGGCATTATGCATATTCCAGTAAAAGGGAGGATACATTTCTTCAACAATCTTGCTGAAGCTCTAGCACTCATTTTAGAGTGTCTGAGTTTCTTCAACAATCTTGCTGAAGCTCTAGCACTCATTTTAGAGTGTCTGAGTTTTTTAAGCTTGACCTCAATACCGTCCTTCAAACAAAGAAAAAGGTGGAGGGTAGATACCTTCTTATTATTGTAATAAGAAAGGGTTCGTCCGTCATCAAGATGCTTTCCTGCGAAGATCAAACGATGTTGGTCGGAGGGAATCCCTTCTTTGGTCTGGGTCTTATCTTTTAGAGATATACCTGTAAATCATCACAAGCAAATTTTTTTTGGTCAAAATTGTTTATTTATCAACATATTATGAAACCGTTTCTCTTCCCAAGGATGAGGAATGCAATTCATAAACTAAAAGGAAAAACTCTCCAAAGCCAACTTTAAGCAATTGGCAAAAAATAACTCTTCACATATAACAACGAAGAGTAGGAACTCTAATAAGGTTGCATACAATTTTATACAATAGCTACAAAGACAATAAATGCAGAACACAGTATAGCTTTGATAGCCAAATTTTCGTCCTACATAAAATACACAAATTAGTAAAATAATTTTTAAGATTCGAGGGCTTAAACAGAAGAACCTATAAATAAAAATCCAGAAAGGCAGAAACCCTAACAGCTTACACATCAAAAAATATAAGCTACACAAAATAAATATGACTGTCAATAACCACATACAGTCAGAGGCACAGTGGAACAAAACTCAAAATTGACAAAATGTACGCCTACAATATTAACGACATAAGGCATAAGTTGTCGGATGGTCTGAGGAACGACATAAGGCATAAGTTGTCGGATGGTCACCTCAGACCTGACTCTGTGTGTTGGATACTTGACATGAAGGGGAAACCAACCCCTAGTTGCTGCAGAGGAGTGAAGAAGTTGGCAGGTCTGGCTTCCACCAATTAATTCAGTTGTTGTCTCTGGTCTCTGATGCTCCTGCGGTGTTAATAAGAGAATTCGGAAAAATGGTTCAACTTAGAGGAGAAGATCATGCAAGGAAATTTGCACCATATAAGAAAGTCTGGGAAGAGGATCCCATTGCTGCCATAATGCTACTAATTTTTAAGCAACACAAACTTTTGTGTAACAGAATTCAAGGAGGAAATCGTAAATCTGTTACACATGGAATTGTATATTACATTGGAGGTGAATCTATTTGAATTATATATCATAGGTATGAAATTACATTGTCTCATGATGGAAAATTGGCATGGAGTGAGAGATGGCTCCATGGAAATTTCATGAAATGTACAAGGTTATTGATGTCAAGAAGTAAAGAGAAGGTATTGCATCAGGTGTTCATGCAGCCCGAAGAAGGCTGCCTTGGTCTTTTTGAAGGTAATAAAGGCATTTCTAAGAAAAAGATGAAGTATTGGTTGAAGAAGATCCTTCTAACTCCCTTGAAGAAATGGCAATCCAGATTTAAAGAAACTAAGTTTTGAAGTCCCTCTGAAGCATGATGATCTACTTCTACGCAGAAGAAGCTAGGTACACTTAGTAGTAGTTAAAAAATGGACTTGTAATTAAACATGAAGAAAACTTGGAGCTGATCGATTTGTTGGGGTTGAGGTAACAACATGCGATCATATTGAACAGTAGCCTTGACACTCGTAATAATTTTCTCATCGATCTGGATCAGACCTTATAGTTGGGACAAAATAGAGGCAGATCATAATATATATATTGTGCTTGAAGGGCCACCAGTTTGATGATGACCACCAAGAGGGAACTCTGACTTTGACCTTATCACAGGTTTGTTACGGGATATGGTGGGTGTGATGAAGGCAAAAGAGCAGATAATAGGAGGACACTTCCCTTCTCATAAGAAGAATAGAATCTGATAAGCCTATTGTTGATGAAGATCGGAAAGACAATCTCAAGGTTTTTAAATTGTTGCTCCAAATGATGAGGAGGAAAGACAATCTCAAGGTTTTTCAAATTGTTTCTCCAAATGATGAGGACGATGAATACTCTGCAAAGAAACAGAGCATTTAATGAATTTGCAAACTTTTAATGATGAGGACTGGATTGTTAAAATGTCCATCAAACATTTGAACCATTTTCAACATCTAATATATGATTGTTTTCAGGCAAATAATAGTCTTTTCTCAAGCAAGTATGAAGGCGGGCTTAATCTTACTGCACATCGAAGTGTTGCATAAGGACACCTCAAATATGGGATTTGAACCAATGTTTTAAGACTCCGACTCCGACTCCGACTCGGCCGAGCAATGACTCCGACTCGGTAATGACTCGGCCGACTCGTTTTCAATGACTCGGTCGTTGTAAAAAATACATTAAAATTTAGTTTTTTGATAAAAAAACATAATTTTGAAGATTTTAAACATAATTTTAAAGATTTTCATTCATGTTTCCAAACACACAACATTATAATATAGATGGAAGACAACATATGATCAAAGTAGGCTCATGAACCAATCCATTATATCAAAATGGTACGGTGGTACCCAATGGCAATACATAGTCAACTGTCATACATGATCAAAGACTCAAAACAAAAAACACATAAAATTTTGAATATCTAGATGCTTTATACATTATTTCATTCACTTTGGTTTTCAAGTTACCCTTCCCATGTCTTAAACTCCATGAGGATTAAGGGCTTTCGAGACCAAGCAATTCCTGGCCACAGCATTGTCCACATAATTCAGCCAATTAGGAATCCTAAATAACTCAAATTAGGCAAAGTTCTAGAGTGCCAATGACAATTTCCACCTGACCCAAGAATTTTCCAGAAATTCACAGACTTGGAATTTATGCAATCTAATTCTGTGTTGCTTGTTCCAGACTGCAAATCACCACCACTATTCTGTGTTGCAGAGAGCCAGTTTGCCCATTATCCTGCATTCCCTCTGCACTAATGTCCATACCTTGACCTCCATGCACATTCCGTTAATTCCCTATTAATAAAATCCTAAAGGTTTGATATCATTTTACTTGAACAGACAGGAAAGAATGACAGGGAAAGATTATCAGAACAACAGTTACTGTTCACATGCAAGTTTGTCTTTGTGGGATTGGTGGGAGTACCTTTGGAGCAATTTTTTGCAATGAAATGTGCAGTGTAACAAGAGGCCCATTCAAAGTAACAGCATATTGGGCGAGAATAGCTACACTGTATCTACAGTCTGCTATTTGGCATATTTGTTCCTCTTTCTGGCTGCCATTCTGCACATTAGGCATGTCAGGAGAGTGTTGTCATAACTACTTATATTGGAAATTGATTAACAGGTTGCTTCATTGTAGGCAATCTGATTGTGTTTGCTTGTTCCAGACCATGTAAGAGCAC
The DNA here is from genome assembly GCA_000404065.3 of Pinus taeda. Lineage (NCBI taxonomy): Eukaryota > Viridiplantae > Streptophyta > Pinopsida > Pinales > Pinaceae > Pinus > Pinus taeda. The sequence continues at coordinate 161,927 of APFE030892437.1, forward strand.
CACTGTTCTGTAATGCACAAACCATTTTGCCCACTATCGTGCAATCTCTCAACACTAATTCACATGCCATGGCATCTATGCAGATTCGACTAGATTCTTTACAAAGAAAATATTGGAAATATTTGCAAATATACAGACAGACGAGTTCATCTTTGACTCGGCCGTTTTTTTGCGGGACCCGGCCGGGTCGGCCGAGTCATCAATGACCCGGCCGAGTCATTGCCTGACTCGGCCGGGTCATTGATGACTCGGCCGACCGAGCCGTTTCAATGGCCGGGTCACAATCCAAGCCTCCGACCCGGATCGACCCGGCCGAGTTGATGATGACCCGGGCGAGTTTTAAAACACTGATTTGAACAGGACAAGGTATGATCTTTCAGTTGTGAACAAAACTTTGTTTGACCTCTCCATAGTTGAAGTTTTAGATGTGACGTGGTGTATAACGGAATTGAAATTCGGGGGATAGAAATTCCCACTCCTCTCCCAAGGTTAACAAAAGTTGGTATTGATAGACCAGATCTCTGATCCAAAAGTTGAAGCAATGGATCATTGCGGTATTGATGACCAGATCTCTGATCCAAGATGACGTTGGTAAGTGTTTCTGAAATTTTGCGGTTTAACCAGATCTCTGTTCCAAGATGACGTTGGTAAGTATTTCTGAAATTTTCAGCAAAAAATATTTCAAAATTTTAATGCATTCTGTACAATCGGGTGGGCTCATCAAGACGGGCTCATCAAGACTTTGGTTGTGCCTATGGAATCAAGCAAAAGTTCAAAAACGAGTTTGAAGAATGAAATATCAATTGTTTCACTTTGCATTTTTCTAAAAATAAAACTTTTGACGATCATAAGAATGGAGAAATGAAGTTTTGGACTGCATATTAAATTTGGTAAATTCAGGCAATATGAAGAGAAGGTTGATGTAGAGAATGTGGCAGCTTGTGACCTGATGTGAAGGATGTTAATTTTGGGTAGCATCGGATGTGCTCTAGCCTTGAAAATTTGTGGAGAGATTTTGAGTAGCATAGGATGTGCTCTAGCCTTGAAAATTTGGGGAGAGGTTAAGGCACATGAAATCTCCAAGACCGAGAAATCGTTTGGAAAAGTTCCACCGGGATGAGGAGTTATTAAAATAATATTTTTAATGGGTTCCTAAGTCTAACTTAGGAAAATAAAAATATTAATGTGTGTTAATAAAATATGGGTGAGAAAGTTCAAAATCATGAAGATCAAGCCACTTCTAATCTTAGCCGTTGATTAAGGGACTCAATCTCGGTTGTTGATTCGTCAACGGGAAACGGGAAAAGTATAAGAGGAGGCTTGAGGGTCAGTTGGAGATACACCGAAGCCACTTCTAATCTTAGCCGTTGATTAAGGGACTCAATCTCGGTTGTTGATTCGTCAACGGGAAACGGGAAAAGTATAAGAGGAGGCTTGAGGGTCAGTTGGAGATACACCGAGAGAGATCAAGACTTCGATTTTCTAAGGCGAGGTTTGCTGAGGAAAATCGAGTTAGCGATCAATTGCAGTGAGGGGCAGTTCAACAAGGGATTTCCATCCGAGGCTGAAAAATACATAGCAGAGAGGCAGTGAAGTGCTGGGAGAGACAGCGCAAGCCCTAGAAGGGTTGACGCAGCAGCCATAGGAGCTGACGCAGAGGTCGTATGAGCTGACGCAATAGATGCAAAGGGCCGTAGAGGCTGCGCAGAAGCCGTAGAGGGCTTCAGAGGTACTACTGCCGAGGATATTTTCTGTTGGGTGAGCCATTTCTGACACCTTAGTTGTATTCACGAAATCTGTATATCTGTGAAGGTTGCAATAGTGTTTACTTCGATGTTTATGCTATTAAATAACTTGTTAATGTAAAGAACAAGTAGGAGATTGTAAACCAGTAATTGCAGTGGGGGTTCTGAAGTGTTAGATTCAGGAATTTTCACATGGTATTAGAGCGATTGCAGATCATAGGCGACAGAAGACACCAGTCGAGAAATTTGAGAATTTGCAGCAAAGAAGCAACTGTCCCGAGAGATAGCATTGTTCCAGAGCTGAAGAGGCAGTGCAGAGAGTGTGACGTAAAGGTGTTTAATAGACAAACGTCTCACATACTACCCACATATTTCAAAACCAACAACTATTTTCGAGACAGATGGGTTAATGGTACAAATGCACACTGTTTATTCTGATTAAGGGAACATATTTTGGCATTCGTAGTTGGCACGTTGTATTTAGTTACAACATGATATGGTCAATCATATATTGTATATTGCTAACTAAAAAAAGATTATTTGCACATGATCCCATGCATTCACTTGAAGATTCCATTTGGGGTGTTGTTAGTTGTCCACATATCTCTTGTCTGTTTTCTTTAAATAACTGTTCTAGAGCGGTACATTCAAAGATGAAGTTGTTACTATTATTTGTGATATTTGACTTGGTTTACCATCAAACCAAGGAGGACATGTTCCCAAATGCAAAAATAAAGATCGATAGTAGCAAAAAAAAAAACTCACCCTCTAGGTCATTGCCTCCACATTTGCTACAGTGCCCCACAGCTCTCTCACATAGAGATATTTAGTCGTTTCATCAGTACTCGTCCACCTTCCTTTACTTACATTGCATATAAATTTAAACAACCGAGATAATTATAAAGAAACAAATGAGTTAAATTAAAGAAAGGATCAAATTATATAAAAATTACTTAATACATACCTCCATTGCCTTCTCCCACAACACTCTTGGAACTAAACCAAGATGTAGGTTGTAATTTCTTCTTTCATTGCTTCCCCCTCACCCCCAAATCCAAAAAAAATAAATAACAAAGTTCAGAAAAATAGAAAAGAGGGCACATAACAAAAGGAAAAAAAAAAAAAAATCAAACTAAAAATTAGCATGGCCATGGTCAATGATTAGATATATGACAAATAATGTAAAATGCCTTGAATTTAAATATACACATACGGAACCATACATATCACCTCAATTTTCCTCTTCACCCACTAAAAGAGATGAACCATATAATTATGTAGTAACAAACAAGTCCACCCCATACATACCTTGTTTGCCTTTTGCATAAACAAGTAAATTCCCTCATAGATACCTCTTTCCCCTTTGCCCATTACACTTGTTTTGCAACAAAATTAACTACCCTCAAAATTAAGGTGTTTAAAAGACAAACCTATAGCATACTTACCCACAAATTTGGGTACTAGTAGCTAATTTTGGCACACATTTGGGAGATTAAAGGTGTTTAATAGACAAACGTCTCACATACTTTACCCACATATTTGAAAACCAACAACTATTTTCGAGAAAAATGGGTTAATGGTACAAATGCACATTGTTTATCTCGATTAAGGGAACACATTTTGGCATTTGTTGTTGGCACATTGTATTTAGTTACAACATGATATGGTCAATCATATATTGTATATCGCTAACTAAAAAAAAAAGATTCTTTGCACATGATCCCATGCATTCACTTAAAGATTTTCCATTTGGGGTGTTGCCTGACTTACATATCTATGCATGTGAAGGAGCTTTGACTTGTACATCTTCACACAGGGTTAGTTGTCCACATATCTCTTGTCTATTCTCATTAAATAGTTGTTCTAGAGCAGTACATTCAAAGATGAAGTTGTTACTATTATTTGATCCTCACCCTCTAGGTCAATGCCTCCACATTTGCTACAGTGCCCCATCGCTCTCTCACACAGAGATATTCAGTCGTTTCATCAGTACTCCTCCACCTTCCTTAACTTACATTGCATTTAAATGTAAACAACTGAGGTAATTATAAAGAAACAAATGAGTTAAATTAAAGCAAGGATCAAATTATATAAAAATTACTTAATACATACCTCCATTGCCTTTTCCCACAACACTCTTGGAACTAAAACCAAGATGTAGGTAAAGAAACAAATGAGTTAAATTAAAGCAAGGATCAAATTATATAAAAATTACTTAATACATACCTCCATTGCCTTTTCCCACAACACTCTTTGGAACTAAAACCAAGATGTAGGTTGTAATGCCTTCTTTCATTGCTTCTCCCTCACCCTCAAATCCAAAAAAAAAAAGAGGACAAAGTTAAGAAAAATAGAAAAGCGGGCACCTAACAAAAGATAATAAAAAAAATCAAACCAAAAATTTGCATGGCCATGCTTACAAATGTGAAGGAAAAACATTAAGAGCAGAAAAAAAATATCATAACAATAACAAAAATAAAACAAGAAAAGAAAAACAACAAATAAAGACACCTACAACCCCAAAATGCATCGATGGCCAACCAAGGACACCTTGCACGGAAAATCAACATCAAAATATCTTATGAGAACTATTAATTACAGAATCACAATATTATAAGTAACATTATGCACTAGAAATCAAACATAAAACATTAAGAGGGAGGATAATTGTTGTATTTGAAATGAGAAGGATTTCATAACAAATCATACATAGATTTTGAACCAAAAAAACAACTCACCTCTACCTTTGTCATTACCTTTACACTCTACTATATTCTCTCTCTCATAAAGATATTTTAATAGTTTCATTACTGATTCTTCACATTCCATTGTATGCATTGCATTGCACTAAAAAGTACATCCTTTTTAAAGACTAAACTCATAAACCCTAAATGAATAAAGATGAATGATCATTTATAGGCAAATAGTGGATCATATGTGGATATTTGCACCAAAAGAAAACTCACATGTAATTTGCCTCTAATTTTGCACCCTACAACAGTCTCTCCCATACAAGAACATTTTCGTAGTTTCCTTGATACTCTACCACCTTCCTCTACCCACGTTTGCATACCACACATCATATACATAAATCTCAAATAATATAATATGCATCTAAGCATGAGTCTTGCAATAAAATATAACTCACCCTCTATCTTTGCTTATACCTTTGCTTTGGTGCCTCACATCTCTCTTACAGAGAGAAAATAGCAATTTCACCATTGCTCCTTCACCTTTCTACATTTCAACAAACACACATCATCTAATGATGAAGCAACAAATGAGTTAAATAAAAAAGGACATGAACCATATAATTATGTAGTAACAAACAAGTCCATCCCCATACATACCTTGTTTGCCTTTTGCATAAACAAGTAAATTCCCTCGCCTTTGCCCATTACACTTGTTCTGCAACAAAATTAACTCACCCTCAAAATTAAAGGTGTTTAAAAGACAAACCTATAGCATACTTACCCACAAATTTGGAAACTAGTAGCTAATTTTGGCACATTTTTGAGGAGATTAAAGGTGTTTAATAGACAAACATCTCACATACTTTACCCACATATTTCAAAATCAACAACTATTTTCAAGAAAAATGGGTTAATGGGACAAATGCACATTGTTTATCTTGATTAAGGGAACATATTTTGGCATTTGTAGTTGGCACATTGCATTTAGTTACAACATGATATGGTCAATCATATATTCTATATTGCTAACTAAAAAAAAGATTATTTTCACACCCATGCATTCACTTTAAGATTTTCCATTTGGGGTGTTGCCTAACTTACATATCTATGCATGTGAAGGAGCTTTGACATGTACATCTTCACACGGGGTTAGTTGTCCACATATCTCTTCATCAGTACTCCTCCACCTTGGAACTAAAACCAAGATGTAGGTTGTAATGCCTTCTTTCATTGCTTCCCCCTCAACCCCAAATCCAAAAGAAAAAGATTCTTTGCACATGATCCAATCATATATTGTATATCGCTAACTAAAAAAAAAAGATTCTTTGCACATGATCCCATGCATTCACTTAAAGATTTTCCATTTGGGGTGTTGCCTGACTTACATATCTATGCATGTGAAGGAGCTTTGACTTGTACATCTTCACACAGGGTTAGTTGTCCACATATCTCTTGTCTATTCTCATTAAATAGTTGTTCTAGAGCAGTACATTCAAAGATGAAGTTGTTACTATTATTTGATCCTCACCCTCTAGGTCAATGCCTCCACATTTGCTACAGTGCCCCATCGCTCTCTCACACAGAGATATTCAGTCGTTTCATCAGTACTCCTCCACCTTCCTTAACTTACATTGCATTTAAATGTAAACAACTGAGGTAATTATAAAGAAACAAATGAGTTAAATTAAAGCAAGGATCAAATTATATAAAAATTACTTAATACATACCTCCATTGCCTTTTCCCACAACACTCTTGGAACTAAAACCAAGATGTAGGTAAAGAAACAAATGAGTTAAATTAAAGCAAGGATCAAATTATATAAAAATTACTTAATACATACCTCCATTGCCTTTTCCCACAACACTCTTTGGAACTAAAACCAAGATGTAGGTTGTAATGCCTTCTTTCATTGCTTCTCCCTCACCCTCAAATCCAAAAAAAAAAAGAGGACAAAGTTAAGAAAAATAGAAAAGCGGGCACCTAACAAAAGATAAAAAAAAATCAAACCAAAAATTTGCATGGCCATGCTCACAAATGTGAAGGAAAAAATTAAGAGTAGAAAAAAATATCATAACAATAACAAAAATAAACAATAAAACTAACAAAAATAAAACAAGAAAAGAAAAACAACAAATAAAGACACCTATCTGCAACCCCAAAATGCGTCATGGCCAACCAAAGACACCCTGCACGAAAAATCAACATCAAAATATCTTATGAGAACTATTAATTACAGAATCACAATATTATAAGTAACATAGTGCACTAGAAATCAAACATAAAACGTTAAGAAGGAGGAGAATTGTTGTATTTGAAATGAGAAGGATTTCGTAACAAATAATACATAGATTTTGAACCAAGAAACAACTCACCTCTACCTTTGTCATTACCTTTACACTCTACTATAATCTCTCTCTCATAAAGATATTTTTATAGTTTCATTATTGATTCTTCCTTTGTCATTACCTTTACACTCTACTATAATCTTTCTCTCGTAAAGATATTTTAATAGTTTCATTACTGATTCTTCACATTCTAGTGTATGTATTGCATTGCACTAAATAAAGCATTATGAAAAATACTAGATATACACAAGAGTTGTGAGATATTACAAATAATATTATTCACTAAAAAGTACATCTTTTGTAAAGACTAAAACTCATTAACCCTAAATGAATAAAGATGAATGATTATTTATAGGCAAATAGTGGATCATATATGGATATTTGCACCAAAAGAAAACTCACATGTTTCTTCTTCACCCACTATGCTGGTATAAACATGCGTTGTTAGGACCTGCTTTAGTTTCCCACAAAACGTACCAAACAAATACTTACATATATTATGAAAAATGATAAATCAAAGCAAAAAGTCATATGAGTGATATTTTGCAAAACTACCTCTTCTGTAATAACCAAAAATCATAATTCCAAAACAACGGAGGAGGGAGAGAAGCATTATATTGAAACAAGAAGATATCCATGTGCCCCACTGCTCTCTCACACAAAGATATTCAGTCGTTTCATCAGTACTCCACCTTCCTTAACCTACATTGCATTTAAATTTAAAAAACTAAGATAATTATAAGAAACAAATGAAATAAATTAAAGCAAGAAACAAATTATATAAAAATTACTTAAAACATACCTCCATTACCTTTTCCCACTACACTCTTGGAACTAAAACCAAGATGTAGGTTGTACTTCCTTAACCTACATTGCACTTAAATTTAAACAACTAAGATAATTATAAAGAAATAAATGAGATAAATTAAAGCAAGGATCAAATTATATAAAAATTAATTAAAACATACCTCCATTGCCTTTTCCCACTACACTCTTGGAACTAAAACCAAGATGTAGGTTGTAATGCCTTCTTTCATTGCTTCCCCCTCAACCCCAAATCCAAAAAAAAAGAACAAAGTTAAGAAAAATATAAAAGAGGGCACATAAAAAAGGGAAAAAAAAAAAAATCAAACCACAAATTAGGATGGCCATGCTCACAAATGTGAAGGAAAAAAATTAAGAGTAGAAAAAAATATCATAACAATAACAAAAAAATAATAAAACTAACAAAAATAAAACAAGAAAAGAAAAACAACGAATAGAGACACCTATTTGCAACCCCAAAATGCGTCGATGGCCAACCAAGGACACCCTGCACGAAATATCAACATCGACATATCTTATGAGAACTATTAATTACAAACCCACAATATTATAAGTAACATTATGCACTAGAAATCAAACATAAAACGTTAAGAGGGAGGAGAATTGTTGTGTTTGAAATGAGAAGGATTTCGTAACAAATCATACATAGATTTTGAACCAAAAAACAACTCATAAATAGTTTCATTACTGATTCTTCATATTCCATTCTTCATATTCCATTGTATGCATTGCATTGCACTAAATAAGACGTTATGGAAAATACTAGATATACACAAGAGTTGTGAGATATTACAAATAATATTATGCACTAAAAGTACATCCTTTGTAAAGACAAACTCATAAACCCTAAATGAATAAAGATGAATGATCATTTATAGGCAAATAGTGGATCATATATGGATATTAACACCAAAAGAAAGCTCGCATGTACTTTTGCCTCTAATTTTGCACCCTACTACAGTCTTTTGCTCATAAATAAATACATTTCGACACTTCAGTTAGTGATTTTCCGCATTACATTACCTACATTACAATGTGGTCAATGATTAGATATATGACAAATAATGTAAGATGCCTTGAATTTAAATACACACATACGGAACCATACATATCACCTCAATCTTCCTCTTCACCCACTATGCTTGTATAAACATGCGTTGTTAGGACCTACTTTAATTTCTCACACAACGTACCAAACAAACACTTACATATATTATGAAAAATGATAAATCAAAACAAAAGTCATATGAGTGATACTTTGCAAAGGTACATTTTCTGTAATAACCAAAAATCATAATTCCAAAACAAGGGGGAGGAGAAGCATTACATTGAAACAAGAAGATATCCATGTCGAAACCAAAAGAAAACACGCATTTTTCCCTTGTTCTCCTACACATTAGTAAGTCTCTCCCATACAGGAACATTTTCGTAGTTTCCTTGATACTATGCCACCTTCCTCTACCCACGTTTGCATACCACACATTATATACATAAATCTCAAATAATATAATATGCATCTATTTAAGCATCAGTCTTGCAACAAAATATAACTCACCCTCTATCTTTGCTTATACCTTTGCTTTGGTGCCTCACATCTCTCTTACACAAAGAGAATTGCAATTTCACCATTGCTCCTTCACCTTTCTACATTTCAACAAACACACATCATCTAATGATGAAGCAACAAATGAGTTAAATAAAAAAGGACATGAACCATATAATTATGTAGTGACAAACAAGCCCATCACCATACATACCTTGTTTTCCTTTATGCATGAAAAAGTAAATTCCCTCATAGATACCTCCTTCGCCTGTGCCCATTACACTTGTTCTACAACAAAATTAACTCACCCTCAAAATTAAAGGTGTAACCACAAATTTGGAAACCAATAGCTAATTTTGGCACATATTTGAGGAGATTAAAGGTGTTTAATAGACAAATGTCTCACATAATTTACCTATTTTAGCATTTGTAGTTGGCACATTGTATTTAGTTACAACATGATATGGTCAATCATATATTGTATATTGCTAACAAACAAAAAAAATTATTTGCACATGATCCCATGCATTCACTTGAAGGAGCTTTGACTTGTATCTTCACACAGGGTCAGTGGTCCACATATCTGATCCACATATCTCTTGTTCATTTTCATTAAATAATTGTTCTAGAGCGATACATTCGAAGATGAAGTTGTTACTATTATTTGGGATATTTGACATGGTTTACTATCAAACCAAGGAGGACATGTTCCCAAATGCAAAAATAAAGATCGATAGTAGCGGGAAAAACAAAAACAAAAAACAAAAGAAGAAACTCACCCTCTAGGTCATTGCCTCCACATTTGCTACAGTGCCCCACAGCTCTCTCACATAGAGATATTCAGTCGTTTCATCAATACTCCACCTTCCTTAAATTACATTGCATTTAAATGTTTCATTAGTACTCCACCTTCCTTAACCTACATTGCATTTAAATTTAAACAACTGAGATAATTATAAAGAAACAAATGAAATAAATTAAAGCAAGGATCAAATTATATAAAAATTACTTAATACATACCTCCATTGCCTTTTCCCACTACACTCTTTGGAACTAAAACCAAGATGTAGGTTGTAATGCCTTCCTTCATGGCTTCCCCCTCACCCCCAAATCCAAAAGAAAAAGTAACAAAGTTACTAAAAACATAAAAGAGGGCACATAAAAAAAGGAAAAAAAAAATCAAACCACAAATTAGCATGGCCATGCTCACAAATGTGAAGGAAAAAAAAAAAAAATTAAGAGTAGAAAAAAATATTATAACAATAACAAAAAAAACAATAAAACTAACAAAAAGAAAACATGAAAAGAAAAACAACCAATAGAGACACCTATCTGAAACCCCAAAATGCTTCGATGGCCAACCAAGGACACCCTGCACAAAATATCAACATCAACACATCTTATGAGAACTATTAATTATAGACTCATAATATTATAAGTAACATTACGCACTAGAAATCAAACATAAAATATTAAGAGGGAGGAGAATTGTTGTATTTGAAATGAGAAAGATTTCATAACAAATTATACATAGATTTTGAACCAAAAAACAACTCACCTCTACCTTTGTCATTACCTTTACACTCTACTATAATCTCTCTCTCATAAAGATAATTTAATAGAGAACTATTAATTATAGACTCATAATATTATAAGTAACATTGCGCACTAGAAATCAAACATAAAATATTAAGAGGGAGGAGAATTGTTGTATTTGAAATGAGAAGGATTTCATAACAAATTATACATAGATTTTGACCAAAAAACAACTCACCTCTACCATTGTCATTACCTTTACACTCTACTATAATCTCTCTCTCATAAAGATAATTTAATAGTTTCATTACTGATTCTTCACATTCCATTGTATGCATTGCATTGCATTAAATAAGACATTATGAAAAATACTAGATATACACCAGAGTTGTGAGATATTACAAATAAATACATTTCGAACACTTTAGTTAGTGGTTCTCCGCATTACATTACCTACATTACAATGTGGTCAATGATTAGATATATGACAAATAATGTAAGATGCCTTGAATTTAAATACACACATATGGAACCATACATATCACCTCAATCTTCCTCTTCACCCACTATGAAGTATAAACATGCGTTGTTAGGACCTGCTTTAATTTCCCAATTTCCCACACAACGTACCAAACAAACACTTACATATATTATGAAAAATGATAAATCAAAACAAAAAGTCATGAATGATATTTTGCAAAAGTACATCTTCTGTAATAACCAAAAATCATAATTCCAAAACAAGGAAGGGGGAAGGAGAAGCATTACATTGAAACAAGAAGATATCCATGTCGAAACCAAAAGAAAACACACATTTTTCCCTTGTTCTCCTACGCATTAGTAAGTCTCTCCCATACAAGAACATTTTCATAATTTTCTTAATACTCCACCACCTTCCTCTACCCACGTTTGCATACCACACATTATATACATAAATCTCAAATAATATAATATGCATCTATTTAAGCACGAGTCTTGCAATAAAATATAACTCACCCTTATACCTTTGCTTTGGTGCCTCACATCTCTCTTGCAGAGAGAAAATAGCAATTTCACCATTGCTCCTTCACCTTTCTACATTTCATGAAACACACATCATCTAATGAAGCAACAAATGAGTTAGATAAAATAGGACATGAACCATATAATTATGTAGTAACAAATAAGTCCGTCCCCATACATACCTTGTTTGCCTTTATGCATGAACAAGTAAATTCCCTCATAGATACCTCCTTCGCCTTTGCCCATTGCACTTGTTCTGCAACAAAATTAACTCGCCCTCAAAATTAAAGGTGGTTAAAAAACAAACCTACTTACCCACAAATTTGGAAAGTGGGAGCTAATTTTGGCACATATTTGAGGAGATTTAACTCACCCTCAAAATTAAAGGCGTTTAAAAGACAAACCTATAGCATACTTACCCACAAATTTGGAAACCAATAGCTAATTTTGGCACATATTTGAGGGAGATTTAACTCACCCTCAAAATTAAAGGCGTTTAAAAGACAAATGGCACATATTTGAGGAGATTTAACTCACCCTCAAAATTAAAGGCATTTAAAAGACAAACCTATAGCATACTTACCCACATATTTGAAAACCGACAACTATTTTGGGGGCAATTTGATTAATGGTACAAATTTTATGCACAATGTTTACGCTAATTAAGGGCACCTATTTTGGCATTTGCATTTGGCAAATTGTATTTAGTTATAACATGAGATGGCCCATCATATATTGTATATTGTTCACTACAAAAGGATTATTTTCACATGAACCCATGCATTCTCTTGAAGATTGCCCATTTGGGGGTTGAGTGACTTATATATCCACGCATGTGAAAATGATTTGCACATCTTCTCATGGGGTGACTTGTCCACATGTCTCTTGTCTATTTTGATTGAATAATTGTTCTACAGGGGCACATTTGAGGATGAAGTTATTACTACTATTTGGGATATTTGACTTGGTTTACCATCAAACCAAGGAGGGCCATGCTCCCAAATGCAAAAACAAAGATCAATAGCACTAGAAAACAAAAACAGAAGAAGAAACTCACCCTCTATGGCAATGCCTCTACATTTGCTATAGTGCCACACATCTCTCGCACATAGAGATATTCAATTGTTTCATCAGTGCTCCTCCACCTTCCTTAACCTACATTGCATTTAAATTTGAATGCATAAGATAATTATGAAGCAACAAATGAGTTAAATTAAAACAAGGATAAAATTATATACTAGTAAACAAGTAAATTCATTAATACATAATGAGAAATATAATCAAAAGTGGCTAAATGTGGCAATGAAGCTAACAAAAGAACAAAAAATGGACAAATAACAAGAACATGAAAAATAAATCAATTGGTATACTCAGGTGGTTGACAAACGTAATTGCAATCAAAACATTTTTTCATGCATTCTTGTTTTTAATGTAGCAAGGGTCCATCGAAGAATATGCAACATGGGTTACCTTGATGGTGAATTAAATTTTTTGCATCCGAGTAACTTTTGCTTGAAAACTTAGGGAAAATAAGTTGAAATCAAGGAAAAAATAGTTTTTAATTATTTATTATTTTTTAATCTTTTTACTTTTTTACCCAAAAATGGTGAATCGCCCCCATGGTTGACATCATCATCTTGAATCCTATTGGTTCTTATAAGGTTTATTGTGGTTGTACATTTTTCTTAGGAGCCCATTTTAGACCTCAAAAGTTCTCTAATGAGCCTTGGTATTGACCTAGCCTTGTGCCTTAAAGAATCAAAAAATCAAGGGTTTGCCCTAGCTATTGTTACTCATGTACCTGGTGCAAAATTACCACCCTAGGTATTGTTACTCATGTACCTGGTGCAAAATTACCTTTAATAATTTTGCTCATTGAATCTTCAGTTTAGGCATTTAGTATGGATACAGGGGTGATCGGGATGATTGACCTATCTTGATTGTAAACTTGTTCTCTCACCTTACCAAGGGAGTTAATCTTTAGTCCTAGTCTAGTGGGACCTCCACTTAAAGCCTTGGGTTATAGGGGGAGCACTACTTGCAAAACATGGATTGAAATAGCCTGTCCATTCTCCTTTACCATACTTAACGTTTTCCATGTCACATTATCTCTTTTGATATCATCTCCATTCTCCACGTTAATTATCATTGGCTCAATGGGATTTGGCACTATCTTATCCACATCCTTGACTCAAGCCGAAAAACATTGCCCTAGAGATTGATGCAGTTAAAAGAATAAAAAAGCATAAGATGGCCACAATGAAAAGTTAAATGCAAAAAATAGTAGGGACATAAGTTAGCATGTGGGCAAAATCCTAGCATGAACTCTACCTGCCTCATTATCCATCACTCGGTTCCTCAACAGTTAATGCTCCATCTCATCAAAATGAACCCTTGCATGGCCCACCTTGATGAAGGAGAAGTTCTCTCATCTTAATGGGTAAACCAAATGTTAGATCATAAAACACAAGCTTTGATCCTTGAGCCATGCACCAAATTTTATAAGAAGAAGAGATTATTTCTGGGTTTTCCCCTTGAAGGGGTTTTGCCCTAGCTTGAAGCCTATATTTTGTGTCCACTATTTTTTATGATCTTCATGGTTTATGCTCTTGATAATTGTTTGATGAAAAGAATCTAACAAATAACTATAAGAAGATAACATAAGATCACCAACAATTCTTAAGGATAAGGAGAAAAGTTTAAATAGTTGCCCTACTACATTCTCCAACACTTTCATCAATGGAATAATTGAAGAAGAAGTGTAGATAGAGCTACCTTAGGGCTTTGAGGTACATGAGAGGGAAACTCGTGTTTGCAGACTGGACAAGGCTTTGTACAAGCAAGCACCTCGGGCTTGGTATTCTCAAATTGATGTATACCTAATGAGTCTTGGTTGTTATAAGTGAACACTGTGATCGTGTTATTATATGACTTGTTTCTGACAGAAGAAAGACTTTCGTGACAGAGGGAACAATAGTGGCAGTAGCATTTGCTTCCATGGTAGAGGAAGCAGTCAAGATTACCACAGGAAGCCCTACTTCAGTG
>APFE030892452.1:0-17426 GCA_000404065.3 Pinus taeda
AATCTGGCTTTTCTAGGTGTCATTCTGACAATACTGTCTACACCAAGAAAGTGGGGAACTCTCTTATCATCCTTGTTCTTTATGTTGATGATCTTATTCTTACTGGTAGTGATCCCATCCTTATAAACCATGTGAAGTCCAGCCTTAAAAAGAAATTTGAAATGACAGACTTAGGACACTTACACTATTTTTCTCGGTCTTCAAGTCTTGCAATCCAAGGAGGGTATTTCCCTTTCCCAGTCCAAGTATGCTTGTGATATTCTTCGTCATTTTCACATGGAAGATTGTAAGCCAGCTCCTTCTCCCTTTCAGTCTGGAGTCAAACTTTCAGTCTCTTGTACTTTTCCTGAAGTTGATGCTACCTTATACCGTCAACTTGTAGGAAAACTCTTGTATTTAACCCATACTCGTCCTGACCTTTCCTTTGCTGTTGGCCTTGTTGCTCGTTTTATGCAAAACCCCCCGTGAAAGTCATTGGAAAGCAGCTAAAAGAATACTTCGTTATGTTCGAGGTACAGTACAGTTTGGGATTCATTACAGTGCCAAAGCAGCTCCTCTATTAGTTGGTTTCACTGATTCTAATTGGGCTGGTGACTCTGATGATCGAAAGTCTACTGCCGATTATGTCTTCACTCTTGGTTCAGGACCTATTACATGGGCTTGTAAGAAACAGGCTACCATTTCTCTTTCATCAGCAGAAGCAGAGTATCATGGTGCCGTGGAAGCTAGTAAGGAAGCCTTGTGGCTTCGTCAGATACTATCATAATTTGGCTTTGAGCAGTAGCATCCAACCACACTTTGGTGTGATAATCAAAGTGCCATTCAGCTATGAAAAGATCCAGTCCAGCATCAGTGCAGCAAACACATTGAACTACACATGCACTTCATCAGAAAACTCATTCATGACCATGTTCTTGAAGTGCAATATTGTTCAACGGATGATCAAGTTGCAGACATCTTCACAAAGTTTCTCACAGAGGGAAAGTTCACTAAACTTCGATTTATGGTTGGAGTTCAGGAAGTTGTCACTAAGGGGGGATAGGCTCTAGTGCCTCCTTCCTTCTCCTATTGTGTCATATTTGTAAATCCTTCAATCCTATCCCAAGTTGTTCTTAAGGGGGGATGTTAGGATATTCGACACGTAGGAATAGTTAAGTATAACTTGGTCTAGTATAGAGTTAGGTAAAGTGTGTTTCTTTACCTTGGTCTAGTATAGAGTTAGGTAAAGTGTGTTTCTTTACCATGTACATTTGTAACTTACAATCCGACGGTCACGATACGTAGTGATCCGACGGTTCATTCTCTCCTCGGTATTACCGACACTTGATCCGTGGCTTGACACCCGATTGGTCCATGAATTCTATTTAAATCGCATGGAGGGTCATTTGTAGGTTCACCGTGCATGAGAGAAGCTTATGTAAATTTTCATTCTTTTATTAATAAATTGCCTGTAGTAGCCACGTTGGCGCAGGCCGTGGACTGTTTCCCTCTCTGAGGGTTTTAACCACGTCAAAATACTGGTGTATTGATCTGTGATCTGTTGGTGAGCGGTGTCCTTTTGGTGTTCTGTCTGAGGAACTTACCCTGTAAATTCCTACAATTTTTCCTTCTTTCAGCCTGAGGCGGATTTAGGTGCTAACATAGTGGCGACCATACTGGGGATGACTAAGTTTAAATCAAATCCCCTGGTTTCATAATAATTCTAAGCTTCCGGATGATGAGCTTAGGATTGGAAAGGCTGAGCAAGTTGGTTGTGTCCTGTGATTTTTCTCAATAGCACGTTGGCTTCGAGACGATATACCAAAGCCAATCCAAATCCGAATCCTCCTCATATCTATGAAAACCCCAATTTGATCCCTAGAATCCTTCGTCATGAAAGCACCATAACTCCCGTGTTCAAATCCCATTCATGTCACGACATTTTTGAGTATCTTGAAGAGCTTGAGTTTGACGAACGGTTTGAGATATCATTGTTTGAGTCTAAATCCGAAAGGGTTGTTGATTATACTGTCCCCAATCCGCAATTTCCTGTATACCTCGAAACAGAAAGAGATAATAGATTAATTGATAATTACATTGCAACACAGCTACAGAATCCAATTGCAAGCCCCTTGCAAACTTTACACACTCCTCCAACACCTCCAAGGCCAAATCCACTAAGAATGATGGCTGCCTGTTTTGCACCCCTTGTTCTACCCGAAATTCTAGATGATATGCTCGCTGATTACCAAAGCAAAATCCCATTCTTTGATGGCACTCCTAACGACATTACTGCGCAGCAACACGTGGAGAGAATGACAGACTTCTGCGAACTTTATGAGATCAATGCAGAGAACATGGCAATGAGGCTCTTTGTACAAACATTTGCAGGTGATGTGAGGAAATGGTTCAGAGGTTTGACAGCTACAAGTATCACTACCTTGGCTGAAATACGAGGACAATTTTTGAACCGGTGGGAAGTGAAAAAGAATCCCCTTCAAATTCTGGCCGAGTATTAACAAATCAAACAGAATGCTGGTGAGTCGGTTCAAGATTATTGTGTTAGATTTAATGCAGTCTACAACAAAATTCCAGATCATCTAAGGCCACCCGTGGGACTAGCAATGATGAAGTTTCCAGATGGTTTTGATGCTGACATGGCATACCAATTAAGAGAGAGGGAACCGGCCACAATGGAAGATATGCAGAAAATTGCGGTTAGCGTTGAGGCAAATCTGCTGTCAAAAAGAGCTAGAGCGAAAGCAGAGAAGAAAACCACTGTGAAAAAAAACTTCTTCAATGGATCAGCTTCTCAAAAAGCTAGAGCATATGCTTGAAAGGGTAAAACTTGACAAGCCAGAATCACAAGTTAGGAATCCTAACTTTCGTGGTCAACAGCAGCCACAATATAGGATAAGACAGAGAGATCAACGAACTCAAGAGCAGATTGCACAACAGCGGGTACAAACACCTTTGCAGTAGAATTTTGTACATGGAATAGAGTCAGATGAGGACGGGAATGTAATAGGCAAAGAAAACCATCTCTTTACGCCAAATGAGTTGCCTACTTACATTACCGAAGAAGAAGAACGTGCAGTGAATTCAACTGCACACCAAGACACTGATTTTATTCTAGCTAGCGACACTGTGTTGGAAGAAGAATCAGAGGAATATCAAAGGGGGTACATGAATGCTTTGTCTGCACAACAACAATGATATTCACTTAGAAACAGAGATGTGCCAGCCAAACCAATTCAGAAAAAGAAGGAGGGTAAAACAACAAAAGATGATTCATCAGCTACACAAAGAAAAGTAAAGGAGGCGGTTGGTCTGGAGAGCAGCAAATCAAAATCAGCAGAACAATCACAGCAACTTGCCACCTCAAAGGAAAAGGAAAGAAAAGAGATCCCAATCAAAGAGGTAGAAAAAACTCCCACTTTTAGCCTAGAGAACGAGATTTCTAAGTTAAAGGTATCCATCCCCTTGACTGAAGTAACGAAGAACAGTAGTTATAAAGGATAGATTTCTAAAATGTTGAATTTGGACCCAATGTCCGACATGGTAAATGTAGAAGATGATCAGCCTGAAATGATTTTTGGACCAGCAATGAATGGTGGGTCTCCTGATAGCGATGTGCAACCCTTCTATATCAGTTTACGATTGCATGATTTTGTGTTACACAATGCCATGTTCGATTCTAAAGCTTCTCACAATCTCATGCCCAACGCTATCATGGATAAGCTTGGTCTGAACACTACTCGGCAATATCATGATCTCTATTCATTTGATTCTAGCAGAGTAAGGTGTATAGGTCTCATCAAAGACTTATTTGTAAGTTTGGATCAGCTTCCTATGAAAAATGTTCTGATGGATGTGGTGGAAGCAGATATTCCTCCAAGGTTTGTCATGGTTCTTTCTAGGTCTTGGGTAGCGAAATTGAAAGGGACACTACAGCTAGATTTCTCCTATGCAACAATCCCGGTGTTTGGACAAATGAGGAAGTTGTATCGGGAACAAAAAATGAAATATATGATCACAAGCAAGGAGAAACCTGTAAATCATCCTATTAATTATGTACATACAGATTTAGAGTCTTTTGTTTTGTTTTCTGATATTTTAAATGAGATAGATAGTCAGATAGTAGAAGAAGGTGACATACCGGAAATAACATAAAATTTCAGAGAAATTTTTAAAAAAGAAAGACAATAAAAGCAGGAGAATGTTGGGCAATCAACTGAAAGTACTAGACAGCAAGCAGACAAGGCATGGCAAACTGATTTCCAGCACTTACAAGAGGAGGAAGAAGGCTTGTGGACCATGGATTTCGATGGAGCAGTAGGGAATGATGGCGCTGGAATTTGAATTTGG
Organism: Pinus taeda; assembly: GCA_000404065.3. Lineage (NCBI taxonomy): Eukaryota > Viridiplantae > Streptophyta > Pinopsida > Pinales > Pinaceae > Pinus > Pinus taeda. The sequence goes on from APFE030892452.1 coordinate 4,348, forward strand.
GTACGCAGTCCTTTCTCCACCCTAAACAAAGTGCCTAGCAGCGTGAGAGTTTTCTCTTACAAGCTGGCCTTTGAATGTTCAAATAATGAAGCTGAGTATGAGGCCCTGATTGTTGGCCTGAAGATTCTTAGAAAGCTTAATGCAAAAAGGATTTCTGTATATGGCGACTCCGAGTTGGTAATAAAACAAGTTAGAGGTGAGTATCAAGCAATACATCCTAGGATGCGGGCCTATCGTAATGAAATTTTAGACATCTTGAAGTTATTTTTAGAATACACCTTGACATGTGTGCCTCATATACAAAATAGTATTGTTGATGCTCTTGCCAAGGCAGCTAGCAGCTTGAAGATCCCCATGAACTCCAGCAATAAATTTGAAATCCATGTCAAGCACCGTCCAACCATCCCAGACAATCAGCGACATTGGCAAGTGTTCCAAGATGATGAGGAGATTAAAGATTTTCTGCTCAACAAAGGCAAGTTCGAAGAAACCTCAATCGATGTGGAAAATGATGAGGACAAAGGCAATGGTATAGATGAAGTGCAGATCAATCAAATGGATGTATTGCAGCTGAAGAATAACATCATTCCTAAAGGCTTGATACCTCTAGAAGAACTTTTTGATAAGGATGAGGTAGCCTGCAAGCCAACATTGCAGCCGACAAAGAAGGGTGTAGAAGAGGTCAACATCGGTACAACTGCCAATCCAAAGTTGGTAAAATTGTCCAAAGCATTACTGCCAAAGATCAAAGACAAATATATCAGTTTGATGGCTTCATTTATAGATGTATTTGCTTGGGATTATTCTGATTTAAAGATCTATGATACAAATATCATTCAGCACACAATACCTATCAAGCCCAACCAAAAACCATTTAGACAAAAGTTGAGGAGGATAAATCCAAAGTTGTTGCCATCCATCGAAAAAGAGGTAAATAGGTTGTACAAATCAGGTATTATTGTGCCCATCAAATTTTCATATTGGATATCTAACTTAGTGCCTGTACGTAAGAAGACTGGTGAGATCCGCCTATGCATTGATTTCAGAAATCTAAATAAAGTCTCAATGAAGGAAAACTATCTGTTGCCCAAGATGGACCATATACTTCAGCGAGTAGTGTGGGCATCTGTATGTCGCTGCTTGATGGTTATTCTGGATATAACCAAATTTCCGTCCATGAAGATGATAGAGACAAGACAGCATTCACCACTCCATGGGGAACCTTTCACTATGCCAAAATGCCATTCGGTTTAAAGAATGCAGGTGCCACATTTCAGTAGGAAATGGACTTGGCGTTTGCAAATGAGAAGGAGGTGTTTTTGGTGGTGTACTTGGATGACTTGACAGTGTTTTCAAAGTCTGATGAACACATACATCACCTTAAAATTGTCTTTCAAAAATGTAGGAAATATGGTCTATCGCTAAATCCTAAGAAGAGCTTGTTCACCATGGAGGAAGGCAAATTACTTGGGCACATCATTTCAAAAGATGGCATTCGTATAGACCCAGCATGTGTGCAAGAAATTCAGCAAATCGTTCTGCCCAGAAACAAAAAGGAAATACAATCATTCAATGGTAAGATGAATTTTCTGCGTCGTTTTGTACCTAATCTTGCAGAACACTTGAAATAAATGACCAACATGCTTAAAAAGGATAGCCAGGTGAAATGGACGGATGAGGCGGTAAAATATTTCAACTTGGTCAAATTGGCCCTTTCTTCAGCTCCGGTTCTAGTAAGCCCGGACTATACTCAGGATTTCATAGTGTTTTCTTTTGCTTCGGAGCATACTATGGCAACAGTATTATTGCATAAGAGAGAGGGTCATGAAAGACCCATTGCATTTTTCAGCAGAGCTATAAGAGATGCAGCTTTAAAGTATAACATCATTGAGAAGCAATCCCTAACATTGGTGAAGGCATTGAAGGATTTCCGGGTATATATCCTACATTCTCACATTCTAGCCTATGTTCCTAATATTGTTGTAAAAGATGTTTTAGTGCAGACCAATCCGAAAGGGAGAAGAGGCAAATGGATTGCAGCCTTGCTAGAATACGATGTGGAGATAAAACCTACAAAACTGGTCAAAGGACAGGGGTTGGCAAAACTAATGGCTAAATCAAATTTGCATGCATTGGACATAAATCTGATCGCTGCATGACCGATGATAATGAGGAAGGAACGTCAATTCAGGTATCCCAAATGTTTGCGTTGTCCCCATGGTATTCTGATATAATATATGTGTTGCAAAATCTATCACCACCGCCCGACATGACTAGAAACAAATCGAGAACACTCAAATTGAAGGCTGCAAAGTTTTGCATCTTGAATTCTGCACTACATTGGAAAGATCCCGGTGGCATTCTGTTAAACTGTCTGGTGGAAGAGGAGGCAAAGAAAGTCATGGAGGATTTCCATGGAGGAGAATGTGGAGGTCATCTTTTTTGGAAGTCAACAGTGAACAATATTTTGAGAGCAGGATACTACTGGCCTACTTTGTTTGCTGATGTGCATAAGATGGTCAAGCGTTGTCATAAATGTCAGATTTTTGAAGGGAAATAGAAATTACAGCCTTTGCCACTTAAGCATATTGAGGTGAGCGCTCCCTTCCAACGCTGAGGATTAGATTTCATTGGGGAAATTCATCCCGCCTCTTCCGGACAGCATAGGTGGATTCTTACAGCGACGGACTATTTCACAAAATGGATTGAGGCAGCCCCTACCAGACAAGTGACGGACACGGTAATCATTTAATTTCTCAAAAATAACATCTTATCTTGCTTTGATTGTCCAAACAAATTAATCATTGATAATGCAGCAGCGTTAAATCAAAAAGGATGGTAGAATTTTGTCATAAGTATCACATAATTTTGGGTCATTCAACTGCCTATCATCCGCAAGGCAATGGATTGGTGGAATCTTCGAATAAATCTTTGGTCAACATCATCAAGAAGCTGCTGGAAATAAATAAGAAGAGCTGGAACAAGACGTTGGTCCATGCGCTTTGGGCAAATCGGATCACTCACAAAAGGTCCATGGGTATGTCACCGTTTGAGCTTGTTTATGGAGTGGACACAATATTTCCCGCTTCTCTTGCTGCCCCGGTGGTCAAAGTCCTTCAGGAGGCTAGAAGTGAGGAAGATCCCATGTAGAGGAGGCTGAATCAAATGATCCACTTGCAGCAAACAAGAGAAGAAGTTTTCAAAATCACATCCAAGTTGCAACAAAAGATAAAGAAAATATATGACAGAAAAGCAAAAGCGGATAAATTTCAGTTGGATGATGTGGTGCTGAAGTGGGATGCAAGAAATGAAGAGAAAGGCAAGCACGGAAAGTTCGAAAATCTGTGGAAAGGCCCTTTCAAGATCGCATCATATACGGGTCAGAATGCCTTTCTTCTGAAGGAAATGAAGGGGGAAGATTGTCCCGGAGGGCCAATCAATGGTCGGCTGCTCAAGCAGTATCACTATTGATCTATGAATGTTGCTTCCACGGTAATTGTAAATACCATTTTTATTTCAATTTGGTTTCAGCCTGTAAAGTCAATTTTTGAGTTTTTTCAATGTCAAGTTTGAGTCAATTTCTTGGTTATTCTAGTTTTATACATAAGTTAGAGTCATGTACTGTGTATCAAAATTATGACTCCATAGCCCAATGGATGAAGGCACTGTCTAGCTCCTCTAGAGATCTACTATTCTTGGCACCTCCAAGGAGCTACCATCCCCCATTGGAGCCAATGTTAGAGTCGGTCTAGTCAAGTCCTCCTTCAAGGATCAAAACTCTTTATGCATTTCATGATTAGGTATCCCGCTCCACTCTTCCAGTTGCATTTCGCTACGGACATGCAATGATCGGACAGAGGAATCATGCTAGTCATTCTCCCTCATGTATGGCCCTTGTTGGTTCAGATCTTGGTCCATAATCACTGAAATTCATGATAGTCAAGGTCTGGTCATATTACAGGACAAAGTCGTTTTTTATGATTGTGTCTAGGAAACCATCAAATTGGTCTGTGAAAAAACATGTCCAAAACAAGCCGTGCAGGCCAGGGGGAGACCTTATACAGATATGGTCCAGAAAGCTGCATCATCACCTGAAGAGACATCGACTCTTCTTCAAAACTTTATTTTGAAGAAAAGTCAAACAAGGTCATTTATGACAGAATTTTCCAAAAATGCACAAGTTGATTTTTCAGATGCATTCATTGTTTCTATGGCCAAATGCCCAGTCAAATAGTCCCCACAAAGAAATGTTGAAAATCCCATCATGAGAGCCAAAATTTCAGAGAAAAATGAAAATCAGGGTGTTTTAAAGTCAATGAGGAAAGTGCAAAACACAAACATTTGAAAGTGGGTTTTCAAGGAAGAAAAAATCAAACCCATCTCCTCCAAGGCTATAAACACATTTTTTGCCCAAATCAAAGCCATTGTGCTCTTGCAAGACTTGGAGAAATCATTTCAAAGGTGAGAAAGAAAAATCTTGAGCATTTGAGGGAGTGAGAGTTGGATTTCAAGGGCACGGTGCATACACCAAGGAGCGCGGCGCACACAGAGGACACGGTGCACACACAACCAGCCTGCAATGGGAAAGTTACAAAGGCATGATGCACACCCAGTGCGTGGCGCACTGGGCTTGGCACGCGACGCACACAACCAGGGGCATAAAAAATTGCCAAACCGCTTCAAGTCTTAGTGAATGGCTAGCAAAACAAGAGGTAGGCCCTGTGGACACCTCTTCTCCATCAATTTTTTCATTGATATGGTGTTTATGAGATGTTTAAATGTCGCCCAAAAGCATAAGGTCAAACTTGAAAAAATCACCAAGAAAGCGATGGCTGGGGTTGCAAAAATGTGATGATAGCACCAAGGTTTCACTCCACTCCCCTTGTCCCCTAACCCATCATCTTTCTCATCTCCCCTCGACCATTTTTCCTAAGAACCCCACCCTAAAACCACTACATAACCCTTTCCCTATCCCTGCAAGCAATTCATGGTGAAATTCTGAGCGCGCGGCGCACACACAAGGAAGCGCGATGCACTGGGAGCTGGTTCACAGTGTAAAAAAGCCATTTGCGTGGTGCACTCAGAGCGCGCGGCGCACTGGGTAGTGCACACGGCACACAGAGATATAAAGCCCAGAAACCACCAATTTGCCTAAAATTTTGTGAATGCCAATCAAACTTGAGAGGTAGACCAACTACCTTCACTCTTAGCATTAAACTTGAGAAGAATACCATGATTTTTATGAGTATAAATCTAATGCCAAGTTTTTTTTTAGTAAACAAAAGAAAACACAAAGAAATCAGGCTCCCAGGGTTTTTGCTACAATAACGGTGTTGTCAAAGTATTCCCCTACCCTACCCCTATCACCTTTTTCCCTGCATCATTTTCCCCTTATCATCACCCTAACACCATTGTAATCATATTCCTTTTTCCCCCTCCTCCTATGACTCAAAAAACCCAAACCCTACCCCATAAATACCATACCCAAAAAACGCTCCTAAATCCCTAATAAATTTATCCTTTTAAACCCCTATTCCCCTTTCATCATTTCCCTCCTAACACTCCATGTTTTATTGTCCCCTTGGTGAAAGATTCTCAGATCATCTATCAGTTTCATTAGATTCAGCGGGGCAGCATAAAACTCAGGGTACAAGCAGTAGTAATGGCATCAGAAAATTCATCAGAGTATGAGGAGGGGACCCACAGTGGCACATATTCAGGAGAGAGGACCCATAGACATCCCCGGAGTGGCAGACATCTTAGAGATGAGCCAAACACCCTCACTGAGCTGCAGGCATGCACGCTCGCCATGTCTTGTTTCCAGCACTTGGCATGTTATGAATTTTGTCAAAGGGTGGAAAATGTCAGAGTCCATCATGAGTTGGCCCGCCTTTTTGCACTTCATCTATAGGGAGGTCAATCCATCCTGGCTCGGGTCACGTTCACCTTGAAACCAGAAACCATATCAGTGGCAACAGCAATACCGAACATTGGAGAGCAGTGGCATAAGAAAACGAAGGTGGAGAGGCATCATTATGAACCTTACATCAAGAATAGCTGCTTGAGCCAACTCACCAGAGTTTTTCCATTCAGATTTTTGAGAGATGAGTATGCCCCACTCATGAGATTGATCATGAAGTATTTCAGTTGCGAGGGGAGGTTTTCACACCTTTATGCATATCACATCAGGTTTCTCATGCACTTCACTCGGGTGTAGATGATGAGCCTCCCATTTTTCATTTGCAACAACATTGAGAAGATGAAAAACTTCATGCAACATAAGACCCCTCGACAGTAGCTAAACAGTGTCTATCATTTTGCTCTCATCCGGATTTTGGTGGACCATTAATTAGGATTGCAGGGTATTGCTTGGGAGGACTTCATCTCTCGTGATTTATTCAACGCTCCACCGGTGGTATCATAGGCAGAGCATGAGGTGGGGGGTCCTTCAGATCAGTTTGAGCGCCATGAGGCTGCCACCATGCCAGTATACATCACATACCAGAAGGGCAGTAGATCGTTATTCGCAGCAGCAAAGCGAGTGTTATCTCCACCCAGGGTGGAAGGGGCCTCACTTCCGACATCATCACCACAGGAGTAGGGTAAGGGTAAGGAGCCAGTCCAGGAGGGGCCATCAGATGCACAAGAGACCAGTGTCATCCTCATTCCGGATGAAGAGACAGAGGCAGAGAATGCCAAAATTAGGATGACCATTCAAGAGAAGGACACATAAATCAAAGACTTGATACTCAATTTCGAGAGGGCCCGATGGGTCACCAAGTATCTGGAGTAGAGAAACAAATAGCTTGAGGACCAACAGACGATCATGGAGCTGCAAAGCATTCGTGAAAATCGACAAACTGTCCAGCAGAGAGGGATCGATCTCACTACCTTGGAGCAAGAGATCAACAATGATCATGAGTCTTGGTTGGAGTGGGTCAATATACACTTGGAGCAGTGGTTGGATAAAGCTAACAGGGAGAAAGACATGCTGAGGCACATGACTCATCACTACTAGGCCCGAAACATGAGCTCCAAAGCAAGAATCAGGAGCCTAAAGGCAAAGTTGACCAAAGCGAAAAAAGAGGCAAAGGAGGCAAAGGATGTAAAGGAGCAAGATCAGCTTCAAATCTTGGATGAGGCTTCCTTGGCACAGTATAGCACTTCATAGGAAACCTCCAGCCCAAATTCAAAAAATTTGGGCAAATTTTGGTCAAAGGAAAATTTTTTGGACACAAAACAGAAAATTCCTCCCTGTGCGTCGCGCCACTATCGTGACCCTAAACTTCTAGGGCTCTAATCGAGGAACGGATTGCATATTTGGATTTAGCATTGAAAAATACGACTACTTGTGTCCGAGCAAGAAATTTTGACAAGATCTGTGCCTTCTAAAGGTCACAAAACATCCAAAACTGACCTCTCTGCCACTTTTTTGACACACAGAAAGCAGTCTTGGGAGAATGAAAATTTGGAGGCTTAAATGAGCACCAAATTTGGAAATTCTAGTGGGGTTAGAAAGTAGATAAGACAGGCTTTCCCACAAGCCTACTTGGGCACATTTTGGACACCTACAAGTGCCCCAAAACACGCCTCAAAGTAGCGTGACGCACAGAGAAAATGGCGCGGTGCACAGAGGAGAAATTGCCAATTTGCTCCTGTTTCGCGAAATTTCGGATCGTGAATTCTCCAAGTGGGCCCGGTCATCTACACTTTGGTTTTTTGGCACCAAATTCGGCATTTAAAGAGTTTTCTCTCCATATGGGCATCTATCCAAGTGGCAAGGGAATGTAAAGGGTCACCCCAGCCAAATGTCATGCTTGAGAGCACTGCACCTGTAGCTGATGGTTGGCTCTCCATCTCCATTTCGAAATGATTTGAGTAACTTTCCAACCCCTGGGCATTCTATCTCTTCCTCACACATTCTATATATTGTAAGAGAGTTATTTGAAAAGGGTTGGTTGGCTGGTAACTTCTAGGAGACTGTGGGAAAGAAACTTTGTTTCTGCACTGTATATTTTTATAGAGAATTAATGAAAGGCAGCGGCTCTGTTTCATGAGATTCATGTGGTTGTCAGTGTAGAAAATGTGTCTCTTATGTTTCATATGTATTTTTTTATGTTTCATAGTTTCATTTCATATCCATTTCTGGTGAAATATTTCGAATGAGATCAGATAGAATTCAATTCTATTGCTCTACCTGTGGGAAAATTTCATGTGCAGTGTTTCATTCTTCTGTTGAAAAGGATTCATGACGCCCGTGCCCTTTTCACATTCTTAATCAATTTCTCCATTTATTTGTTATGTTCCATAGTTTCATTTCGTATCCAATTCTGGTGAAATTTTTCGAATGAGATCAGGTAGAATTCAATTCTATTGCTCTACCTGTGGGAAAATTGCATGTGCAGTGTTTCATTCTTCTGTTGAAAAGGATTCATGAGGCCCATGCCCTTTTCACCTTCCTAATCAATCTTTCCATTCTGCCACATCTTAAAACTAAAATTGATATGCTTTCAGCCTACCTTGCCTCACGAAATAATTTGTGCCTTTATGTTAAGTTCTCTGTTCATTGAGGTCCAGTGGTCCCATAACATCCCATAAACACAATCATTCATAAAAATAACTTCTTGTTTCCATATTCACTTACTAGCCTAAGACAAATAGTTCATTGTAAGTCATCTCAGGCCATTTCATTTACTTATTCACTGAGTGTGACTCGGAGAGAGCCCTCTCCTGTTCTGGTAGGGCTAGCTACCAAACTAAGCGTGGTTTGTGGTTACCCTCAATTTTTCCTTCTTTCAACCTGAGGCGGATTTAGGTGCTAACAGTTTTTATTGTGGAAAGACTATGTGGGTTAAGATGTAATATGAATGAGGGAAAAAATGAAGTGTGAAATTCCCCCCTCCCCAACTGATGGTTTTTGGAAATTTTTAATGAGAAAGGGAATAGTGAAATAGTGGAATATTTTCCAAATATCATCATTTTAGCATCTAAAAAGAATTTCAAGATTAAAGGTTAGAAAACATCATACCTTACTTACCTAAAGAAGTGGATGAATCATGCATGTTCAACTGCTACAATTTTGATCTGAAGCTTCTTCTGCAAGTTGTGGATGAAAGATGGATCTGTATTGTTGTATCTTCTATTGGATAATCTGATGAGTCTACTGAATATGGCTGAAAATCTATAAGGCTTGGAAGGTATACAAAATATATAAGTTACATTTTCCTCCTCCCAACCTTATTTATTGCCTTGTCCTCAAGTCATCACAAACTGAAAAATAGGGAAAGGAAATATGCTTCATCTGCTACAAAATATAGGTCTTCAAGTCTTCAACGCTCGATGGCACAAATCTTACTATGTGAATAAATGTGTCGGTGTCGAACATAGAAAGAAGTTGTTGACTTAGTGGCCATTAATGAATGCCCCTAGTCAACACAAGAGCTCCCACCATTGATTCCAATGGGAGTCAAGATGCCTAACACATCTTTGTACGTACGAATAAATTTGTCGTGGTCGAGTCACCTACAAGATCCGATGAACAAGGGATATTAATGTACTCCCATTGTTCATTGGCAAGAGTATTTGCCATTAAGGCATGCAAGCCTCTAGGTGTTGTTACAAAGTTAATTAGACTCTAGGAATTTGACTCAGTGATATGTAGAAGCACGATTTTATTGGCGGAAGAGGAAAATGGTGGAAAAAGAAGGAAATGGAAATGACAAGGAAAATGACAATAAGGGAACTTTTTGTAAGTGAGTTTCTTGTTTTATTTTTTGGGTTAGGGGTGAATGAAAACAGGTAGATTTGACTGCATGATTGAAAGTTGCTGGGAAAAAGGGATTTTGGCTTGCTTTGAAGACTGATTCGGATTTACAATTTTACAAAGGGAATAAGAGATTGGTTGTAAAGAATATGGACTTATTCACATGATTCATCATAAAATTGATTTGTCGAAAGTCCAACTGTCGACAAATTAGACTCCTGGAAGGATCATCTGATTAATGCAAACCTGCAAAAACTTGGCATTCACAAAACATAAATATATCCAAGCAAAAGTGATCAATTTCTACTTGGTTTTTTTATGAAATAAATAAACACCAATGGAACATATTTAAATAAAATCAAATGTATAAGTCAGCCCAACTCCATGATTTTTTTTACAAATCCATTGTCAAATATGAAATGAGTATAATTAATTCCCTTCTTATGTAAATAAAATTCAATTTCGTTGCAATTATGAAAATCCCGACAATAGTCGAAATTGTTTCATGATTTGTGTCGATGATATCAAATTTCACATATCGTCGTTGATCTTGTAATTGTCAAAATCTGCACCATTTAAAAATTTGCAAGAGTTTAATACAAATGCGAGAAATAAAAATAAATTCATAAAAAAACAAAATTCATAAAAAAAACTAATTGTTACTCCTCGTTGAAAGTTTTTTCGGGTGGTGATTTTTGTGCTTCGTCCATCAATGGAAATCATCTGTCTAAAAAAATGTTATGATATTGCACTTGCATATTCTGCATTTAATTCCATTTTTGCAGCTATTTCAATGTTGCAGCTATAACTCATCCAGCAGTCCTGATAATCAAAACAAAGTTGTAGTGGCTATGTTTTTGCTCGATGAAATTAAACAAACGATGTCATGGCTGAACAGTCGCAGAAGAATTAGTGGAGGCTTCCGATCATTAAAATTTTTGAGCTAATTTTTTTAGTTTTGTATGGATTTCAACCCTCACAATCAATCCCATAAATAGACAAGTGTTAATTTATAGCGTTTTCTCCCACTGTCTCAAGCTGGAATTTTAGCCACAAAAATCAGATCTGGCCACAAAGAAAATCAGATTTTTGCACAATCTATCAAATTAGGCTTGAAAGAAACCCAATTTTCTCCTAAACCACTGCAAATTTCAGGAAATTTCTCACAGTCTCCTAATTACCCCCATTTTGGAGAAAACCCATGTCTCAGTTTTTTTTTAATTCATCTCGGTTTGCGCAAAAAAATCCATTTTAAAATCACGTTTTGACACTGGTGCGATTTCGTGAAGCTTTTGGCAACAGAAATCAATTGGTGTGCGTGGTGATGGAGTGAGCCATATGAAAGTAAAGAATCCAAAATTAAAAAGCACAACCCCAAAAGTAACGCTATCAATGGGTATAGAGAGGGCTTGCACTAGAAGCACAGCCACGCCCATAACCATATAACCCAACACAACGAATGCTGCAAAACCCATGTAAAAACGAAGAAAATTCGTCCTCTGTATCTCCACTTATCTCGAACGATTTTCTGCGATAATGGGCAATATGGGTATACTTGGGAGACGTTGAAAATTTTCAACGAATTGCATCATGTGGTATGAAAACGAAGCTTTCTAAATTTTTTTAAAGAAATGCAATGCGCTAGCAATTTGCAAAAACCAACCAATCATGACAATGAATGATCTTATTCCTGTGAAACTTAAATGCTAGAATGATGAAAGCGGTGAAATCATTTTTTCTACACCCATATAACTATGTTGTTTGTTGAAAATTGTGGAGATTGAACTGCTTTCCCATTATGTGAATTCAAGTTGTGCTCTGTGTTACAGTAAATGAAACCTTGATAAGACAGAAAATACAATGAAATTCACTATGAAAACCAGGTTATAATAATTCTGGGCATATCATAAATCGATTTTTTATGACATTTGGAATACATTTGTTGTTTGTGGCAAAGTCAACATATGGCTTCTTTTACAGTTCAAGTTTTTTTTGTCTTTTTTCTTTTGTTTTTTTTGTTTTTATACAACTAAAAGAGTAAGTTTTATCTAAAATTTATTTTTTTTAAGATGATGTTTCACTCATTTACAAAATTCTTTATTTTTATATCGCAAATCAATTTCCCAGCAAAAGTATTTTTATTTGAAATAAATCAATTGATTTTCTGATCTTTTTGATCGCACGAAGCGCAGGAAGAGAGCATACTAATCTCTTGATTTTTTTATTGATGCAGGTTAGCATGGGTGGATAAAACATAATTAAGATTTGCGACAAAACCTTGCATTATCTACAGTCTTTCTGCAATGTCACGGGGGCGTTTAGACTCTTGGAAGACAAGGCTTTCCGATAATCAAGCTCCTGGCTCGCCCGTGATACAGAAACAAGACATAGAAATGCAAAGATGTGCCACTGAATTTATTCATGATGATTTATTTATTCTTTTGAAAACAAAACTAAAAACTTCTAATGATAATGACTTCTAATGACTTCTAATGAGATCTCATTTTTATTTTTCTAATTTATTCTACATTAACTTAAAAGATGTTTTATTTTCTAAGTAAAAGAATGCTTCCAATGAAGCCATCTACAGACTAAAAATTCGAACATGCTCACATCAAGATTTAAAAATTTTACATTATGTTTTGCAAGTATGTGAAAATCTTGTCTTAGAGTTGGCTCAAGGTTATTGTCTTTGCTCTCCAAGAAGTACCTGTTCAACATTGTCAAAGTCCTCATCCGTAGATGGATTAGTGAGAAATGGGGGGTTTAAAATAAAACTAAATCTAAAATAAATATGTACGAAAATAAAAATGCTCCAAACTTTGAACTCCTTTACGAACCTGTTGTCACCAAGTTCCACAAATTAGTCCAGAAAAACAAATGCATAAAATAAATACTAAATCCTTCTAGCAGGGAAAATTTTAAGAACCCCCCCTATATTTATAAATATAATAAATGGGCGAATCTCCATGGTATATAGGAAAAATGGAAGGCGATTTTATCAATAATATAATATGTATATATAATTTTTTGGCGAATCTCTCACCAGGCATGGCGAATATTTTACTCAATTAAAATCTTGTAATATCTTGGCAAGTATTTCACTACCATGGTGAATACCATGGGTCAATACCATGTGCCATTTTGGTGAATACCATGGGTCAATACCATGTGCCATTTTGGTGAATACCATGTGCCATATTTTTATTAATTCTAATATTAGGGTTAATAATGGTTGTTTTGCATGGTATTAATAACAATCTAGTCCATGGTATTTGTCCCATAGTACTTTGCCCATAGGTTTCACCTAAATATA
>APFE030892459.1:3351-26841 GCA_000404065.3 Pinus taeda
ATAGATCAACGACTTAGAATTCAGCCTCTTCGAGGGGGCAACCTCCTTTACATTACATAAATGAACAATTCTTGGATGATACAAATGACAACCTCCTTTCTATATATAGGAGTCTAAGGAGTCACAATATAACCCAGCCGACCTAACAATAATAATATAAAGCCACAAAAATAACAATAGAGGGATTCTATGGGGCATAGTAATAACAATATGGGTGCAATAGGGGCACAACAATATTAATAAGGGGTACAAATACAATAGTAATGGGGTAATCACTAGTATTATATGGACCCAACAAGATATCTGTCGATGCGATAAAAAGGCATCACTAAGGGTGATTCAAGTTATAAAAGGAAAAGGCCCATGTACAACTGTTGATAGCCTTAGTGCCTAAAGGGCTAAGCCCCTGGTTCCAACCCCCGTCATATGAAGAAAGCCACATAAGGAGCTATAATAAAGGGGGGATAACAGGGAAATCAAAAGGTGCTAGTTTCACCTGTTTTAGAGGTAAAAAAGCCTGTGCCTAAGAGACTTCGCTGATAGTGCAGGACAAATATTTAAAGGGCATGATGGGTCGACGACTATGGTTTTAAGAAGAACAGGTGGTGCATTCAAAGCACGGGATGGGTTGATCCAAAAGAAGCCCACAGTGACACGAGTCTGGGAGTTAGCGCCGAATGAAATAAAGGTAGAAAAGACAAAGGTTGGTGAAGTAGTGCAAGAAGCAATACCTTAGGTAGAAAAATGCTTGCAATCAAGATAATTGCAAGATGGGCAGGGAGATATTTGTATATTTTGCATCTTATGGTTATTTATTTGGTGTACTGTAACGTGCCTCCTTTCCCGAGGCATTTAATTCTGTAATATTTTGGGCCATAGAGCCATTTATGACTGAGATAGCTAGTTGACCCAACAACTGGGTATAGACTAGAGCTATTTGGATGTAATGAATGTTCTTGCTCCCCTCTCCAGATAAATAGGGGAAAGCAAGACTTAGAAAAGGTTCAAAAATTCTATAGAAAAGATTACATGTCATTTTCAGACGATTTCGTCTTTGTAACTCAGATTTTTTTAGAACATCAAGGATATGGTGGTGATTCCCCTTTCAAGTATTACAGTATGTGTTCCTTCTGTTCAAACTCATTTTATGTTCATCTTTCCTCTCTGTATTCATGCAATTATAACTGCTAGAAATATTTCAAGCTTCCTCATAGATTTATTTGTATTGATATGTGAATGCAAGTGCCCGTAATTTTATCGCATATTCACTTGTCTCAATACTGTTGATGCATATACCTGTGTAGACAAATGAAATCATATGTTTAAATCTGAACACATGAATCATATCATTCAACCCCTTCTTCATCCATTATTTCTGCTTGTGACTCGAATAAGTATAGAAATCCTTAATGCCTCAAGCTTATTGTGTTAAGTGTAGAATTCTTGAAGCCTTATGCTCTATCTGATGAGTTTCTCCTTCTCTTTGTCCTCTCACATCTGCTCTGCAAAAGCTTATTAACCTTTAATCCCTTAAACTGCTCAGCCCCCACTATTTTCATGCATATTTATGAGATCTGAACTTGTGAAGAAGTACCAAAAATTCATGTTTTTTTTTGGATAAATGAACCAACCCATTTCCTATATATATATATATATATATATATAGAACATAAGTGATGTCTCCAATTTCCTGTAACCATTTGACGACACACCAAATTTAGATGTGCCCATGCACTCGTCTTGTAAGCAATTCAAGGCTATCTTTGGGAGCTACAACATATATTAATTTTTGTGTTAAAAGAACAAATGACATGTTGTTGAGTATATTTCTTTGTGATTAGTATTTTATTTGTATTTATATTTGTAATATAGATATGTGGAATTTAAGTTGGTCTAAATAACCACTTAGAATTTAAGAAAAAGTAAGTATTTTCGGTATTAGTGCAATGTAAGTAAGATTATAGCATTAATGGTATTTAGACTTAGAAATGTTAGATATGAGAAAATAATTGAAAACAAAAGTGTGTATATATATATATATATCTTATATATTATATATATTATATATATAATAATATATATGAGATGTAGGTATATATAAAAACAAAATAAGCTCCTAGAAGAATATCCTTAGGATATTAAGAAAACTACATAAATTTCATTTATATACCTAGGCTACTTTGAGTAGGAATAAATGAAGAATATATGTATTGTATAAAGGGTTTAAAGGACATGAACTATTAGAATCAAACAGAGAAATATGAGTATCAAAATCTAGAGAGTATAAACACATGAAGAGAAATGATATAGTCATAAAACTGAAATATATCAACACCAGTATTTTATTAATAAAGTGAGAAACTACTTTAATAGAAAAATGGGTCGTAATTGACCTCAACATATTACATGGCAATAATTATGTTTTAAAAACACCCTTAATTAAATACATATTCAGGCATAGTGGCTTGTATTTCATTGTTGAGAAATCAATATGCTGTAGATTAGGGATGATTTATCTTACTTGATAATTACTTATGAATTTTTTGGCTTCTTTATTAAATTTTTTTATGTTCTCTTTCATCATGTAGTTATCAAATTTACAAAACATGAATATAACAAGAGACAAGAACACAAAGATATAGGCTCTAAGCCAGGGAAAAAACCCCACAAGGGGGAAAACCCAAAAAAATCCTCTTCTTATAGAATCAGATCAAAGTGAGATATTGAAGAGCAAAGACCAAGACCAAGACTACCACAAAGACCCAATTCAACCCTTTAATTTATCTTCATTTTATCAAAGTCAACAAAATTCAACGTTGGTCAATTTTATGATATTTGGTCCATCCATGAAAATTTGGCCCTTGAAATTTCGAGCATGTAATACAACATAAGCTGCCTCAGAAACTCACATGTATGAACAAAACTACAGTAGAAAACATAATTTTCTCTTTTTGTTGACTTCGCTCTCTGTCCCCTTTGACTTTGCTAGTTATCTTTTTCTTCTTGGCACAAAAATCGAGTGACTGATTGATTGCTCCAATAAGGTCAAACTTCTCTTCATAAATACACATCCAGGAGGTCAAATATGTGCCTTTCTAGGCCGTCTTGTCCAGGAGGGATGACTTGGTCTGTGGATTTAACAAAATGACTCTTTTTGACTCAAAATAAATAAATTGTCTTATCTTACAAATAGTCCAAATGAGACTTTTACTCAAGACAAATATTCTTTTGACTTAATAAACCATAGAAGCATGAATAACATGCTTAATGAAAATATTTTTAATAATAAAAATTTATTTTTCTTCTTTCTGTTCTTATATGAAATACATATTGATACAAGTACACTATTAATTATGAAGATCGAACCTAGTTACATTTTCAACACTCCCTCTTTACTGAGGAGGCATTCATAATGGCACAACATGATACAAGGATACTCTCAAATTGAAATATTTTCAGAAGAAGAGTTCAAATTGATAAACATCGTCATCATCATAACCAACATTGTCAAACATAGCAAGGCCTTGACTGACAAGCTCTATATCTCTATTAGATTAGAGCATAATGCTTGGAGGCATACATTTGAACACCAACACCACCTCTCTCTAGGCACATACCAAATTTAGATGTTCTTCAGGTATGTCCTCACAAGACTATTCTTATCTTAGATCCCCAATCCTCAAAGAATATCGATCTTCATGACTACTCTTATCTTGGATACCCTATCCTCAAAGAGTATTGGTCCTAGGGACTTCTCCTATCTTTGATATTATCCCTTAATGAGTATTGATCCCTGATGCTTATCCAATCCTATATTCTCCCTACCAGTGCCTTCACTAGGCTTATGATTGTTAGTCCTAACCATAGTTCATAGCACATGGAGAATAAAGTGTCGACCATCACTCCCTATAATCTAGGGAGAAAATCCTTACTCCCTCTCAAACAGGGAGATAAAACCATAAGCCTCAACTTGTCTCATTCTACATCAATACATCAAATACTTGTTATTTTGTGGAGATCTAGTTGTAGCTTCTCGGTGCCCATTTGTATCATACTCTCGAATCATAAAACTCCTCGACCTCTTCTTCATTCTTTGAAAATATTCATGTCAAAAACAATTCATCAAACACCTTATGGAGCCAAACTTCTTCACAGCTGATTGCGCAAGGCTTCACATCCTCTTCCTTCATAACAAAATTCTACTCACACGCCTTTTTGAGAAATTATATCAACTTGCAATAATCAATAGTATCTCGATTATCATCAGTACATGTCAATCAATGTGTTCCTAGATCGAACAAGTCAACTGCTAAATGATATGAAAATTCTTCTACTTCTTGCCAAAGGGTCTTGTCATTGATCTGTCATCTTTTCTTTTGATCATAAACTTCTATGGATTTTCTGCCAAACTTCAAGTAGTATTGTATCTGTTCAAGATCTAACAACTTCCTTTGACACGTGTAATATTATTCCCTTTTAAATCATGCTTTCATGCTTCCATCTAATTGACTTCTTTTGATGTATAATTTCTTCATGCTTTGCTACGCTTTTCCAAATCTTCCATCTGTTAGTCAAGCTTAGATTGATCTTGTCTTGATGTACAACCTTTGTTAGAAGACTGTGAAATAAAAAAAGACAAAGTACATAAACAAAATATCAACACTAAGAAAGTAGGTATATAATACTTATCCTTTTGAGGAGATTCAAATCCCTTTTAATCTTGGACCTTTTTATCAATCCCCATCCTCACATTAGCATGATTTCATTCTTGTCATTCTCAAGAACTAGGTTTTTCTTTTTACAACAATAACAAATTGTTAGGGTTATTATTTCTAGGGTTTCCTAATTCAAACCTTTTCTAGAGTTTACAAACCTTATATCCTCCATGGTCACCAAGACCTATTATTCAAGAATTGCAAAACTCTACAAGCATGTTGCAAAACCCTAATGATATTATTGACATGCCTTTTATCCATTTCATTTTTTGATCACAAGACCTAGTCTTCATATGCAATGAACTACTTGGTGTGCTAAAATATCAACAATCTCTTAAATGACATGGTATCTAGTATACATTAATGTAGACCCTTTTACAATTTATCAAATGATCATTGCCACAACCTAGTGAACTTAATATAAACAACATAGATCATGAAATGCATACACAAATTATACATATCTCTACAATCTTACTTGGTCCTTGCAAAGATCTTATATTTTGTCATTTCTTCAATTGTCATGTTTTATTTTCTTTCACCAAAGATACCTCAAACCTTCAACTATCAAACCACAGAGACATTTTGCAAATTCCTTTGTTTCTCATGCCTCAGAATTAGATAGGTTGACTTCATGTTGAGATTCATTCTTCTTATATGTATAGGAAAGAAGTCCCATGGCTGCCACTTATCATAGTTCTTTTAGTATCACTCTTCAACAATGTCACAGGTCTTAAGTCTTTCTTTTGCAAGGTAAGCTTTAGTTCACATGGTCATCAAATCCTTATACATGTACTATTGTTCAACGATATGAAAAATTCTACAACGTCCTTCTTTTCATCATAGATAGTTTTTTAGGAGTTATTAAGATTACGACTTCTATAGTCTTGGTCCCTTCTACTATAAAATAGTCAAAGTGATCTTTATTATGTCTTTCACATGTATTATTCAGGTTATCTCAAGAAAACTTATTTTATTCCACAAGAAATCTTCTGATATAGATCTCATTGCAATATTCATTTCCTTGTAACTCACGTCATAATGGAATCCTTCACAAGACTTCAATACTTCTGGAATTATTCATATTCTTTTTCATGTTTTGTTGCTTGCCTCAATGAGTTGTCAGTTGCTTCAATGATTGTTAATAATGTTTCTTTTATATCTCAATGTTATGGTTACTTCATGAACTTGTGTTACAAATATGATCATAGTTTCAGTTCCTTTTATGTATAGAGACAATTCATAAGAATTCAACTTTCTATTTCAGGAACTTGTCATACTTAGCCATTGATACTAATCTTAATTTCATAGGTAATAAGGTTTGAACCTTTCTCCACATAATAATATTGAATTCATGTTCCCATACTTCATTATTTTCTTGTAATGTTCTTAGTGCCATAATGATTCAAACTTTAATACTTGTCACATATATGATTTGAGTGCCATGGAAGGTTCAAACTTCTTGTCACAGGAGTAGATTGTAGTGTTCTTGATTAGGTTATGGTCCACATGATTTGCATCTTGTTTATCTTTTAACTTCATATACTTACAAGTCACAATTCCTTAATTTTCCATTGCATTTGATATGTCACAGAGATCATATAAAATCTTGTCCTTTTTATCAGCAAGCAGTTTAGATCTAGCAGTTTAGAGATATGGTATGATGCCGTATAGCCACTATCATCCTGTAGTTTGCATTATATGGTCCACATTTTCTTGTAGCTATCTTCAAGTCTTTATTGGATTTTTTCACAAAAATTCCATAGAGATATAATACTTGGAGAAGGAGTATATTACAAACCTTGAATAAAGATACAAACATTGAATAAAGATACAAAGCTCCTAATTTCCAACTTCCACAAAGTAGGAGAAAGAGTATATGTCGCAGATATATGCCACAAAATTTGTCTCAAGTCACCACTAAGTTTTAAATTACTTTACAAATGTTACCACATCAAAAAAGTGTCACCATAGTAGGTTTAATATAGTAGTTCAGATGTCTCAAGATTTCAGATTATGTCATAGAATTTCGAATTGTCCATTGTAAGCCTTTTCTTGAACTTAGAATTTAAACAAAAAATAGATCTTGGACTGATACAAATGTAAGATTCAAACCTTCTTGGATGCTACAAATTCTCACATCCTTTTCTATGTAGGTAGCACAAGAACTATGTTTCTAAGGATGTCATTGAGTGATGGTTTCTTCAAAGATGATGACCTTGTACCTGATGTAAGTATGACAATAATTTGTGACCTTCAAATTGCCTTCCTTCACCTTAGCTTTGATACCATGTTGAGAAATCAATATGTTGTAGATTAGGGTTGATTTATTTTTATTGATAATTACTTTTGAATTTGTTGGCTTCTTTATCAATTTTTTAATGCTCTCTTTCATCAATTAATTACCAAAAGTACAAAACATGAAGATCAAAAGGGACAAGAACACAAATATATAGGCTCCAAGCTAGGGGGAAAACCCAACAAGGGGGAAAATCCAAAAAAGTCCTCTTCTTATAGAATCAAATCAAAATGAGATATCCAAGACCCAAGACCAATACCAAGACTACCAAAAAGACCTAATTCATCCCTTCTCTAAGTTATCTTCATCGAATAAAAGTAAAAAAAAAAAGTCAACATTAGTCAATTCTCTAAAATCTGGTTGATCCTTGAAAATTCAACCCCTAAAATTTTGGGCCTGTAATAGCACATAAGCCACCTCAGAAACTCACACATGTGAACAAAAACTAGCAAAAAACAAAACTTTCTCTCCCCTTTAACTTCACTCACTCACTCTCTCTCCCCTTTGACTTGACTAGTTATCTTCTTCTTCTTGGTACATAAATTGAGTGATTGATTGCTCCAATGAGGTCGAACTGCTCTTCATATATACACATCTCGGAGGTTGAATAGGTGCCTTTCTAGGTTGACTTGTCTAGGAGGGCCGACTTGGTCTATGGATAACAAAATGACTCTTTTTGACTCAAAATACGCAATCTTTCTTTTAGCACAAATAATCCACATGAGATTTTGAATCAAGATTTATTTTTTTCGTTTAACTCAATAAACCGTAAAAGCATGAAGAACACGATTAATGAAAATAATAATAATAATAATTTCTTTTTCTTCTTTTTGTTTTTATACAAAATACATATTGATACAAGTACAATGATAATTATGAAGATCAAACCTAGTTACATTTTCAACATTCATAACCTTCCAGAAAAGAAGTGGTAACTATCAACATCAACTTATAACTGATAACATATAATAAAAAGCCTAGTAATTTGCCTCAAACACAGGAGTCACGTTCAAGCATACGAGAATCCAAGGGTACAAGAACATATGAACTGGACAACCGAATGTCCTATAAGTTGTTGAAGCATCCAATTTGGAAACATGGAAGGAAAACAATTTAATAAACTTGTGGAAGTATTACCTACATGTATGTGAGAAACAAAAAACTATGTCAATAATTATTATTGAAAATAATAAATTGTATGAAGGAGAAGAAAAGAAAGAGAAACTGTACTATGTTTACCTGGAGAAAAACTTAAACCTTGGGTTCTGCTAAAACCATATGCAACAGGCTAATAATTCTTTAGTAAATGGAAAAATTATATCTTTAGTTTTGAAGAAAGAAAACTTAGGAATAAATTAAAATATGGTCTAAAACCTTGTAGAATTTTTTATATGACAAAGCTATGGGAAGAAGAATGAGTTCATTTTGAAGAAGAATTCTAAAAGGACAAAAACCCTAAGGACTGTAAAACTGAATTCAACATATTGTTGATAATTTGCAAAAGAAATTACAACCGTGCTTGTAAAATCATTATAAGAATCATGATAGTAGAGTTTATAAACAACCCATTTGTATCTTCAATAATAGTTCACGAAGGGTTAGGGTCTCAGTCAAGAAAACCCATCTGTGACTGTAAATAACCTTATATTCAACTAATTGACATATAAACAAAAGAAGCAAGTTGTACATATAACCAGAGTAAAAAACAAGAAGATTTTCTAGGAATTGGAAGATTAGATAAACAAATTGAGTCGTAGGAGGAAAACCCAAAATTTTCTAACACCAAACAACTAGAATATATATACAATTCCATAATAGAAAATTGTAGCTTAAAATCTGAAATATATGTAAATGAAAAGAGATGTAGTATATAAAAATTAAGGATAAGATTTATATATATTTTACCTGAGCAAAATGACATAATTGTAAGTGCATAGTTTTCACTATTTTTTAGTACACGATAAATGCTAAATAGTGAAGAGATTTAGAGGAATTCGTAGCCAAAGAACAAAAATTGCCAAGCTAAATTACTTCCCAGAAACAAAATGAAAACACAAACATTAAGTTTGTTATAGTGACAGGAAATACATGACTAAGAAATGATATAATTACCTAAGTTCAAGCGAAACCCCCAAATAAACAAAGAATTTACCTTTAAAAGAAACCCTAGTGTCACATGATTGAAATCCGTAAACTTACCTTTAAAAGAAACCCTAGTGTCACATGATTAAAATCCGTAAACAAATACCAGGAAAGTAAACGCTTGAGAAAGGACATTGTAACCCTAGAATAATTTACCAAGCAAAAGAAGTCGAATTTTGAAAGGTGGAAATAAAGTTAGTCGTAGAGCTTGTAGTGCTCTGTCCAAAAAACATCGAAACAAGTGAATGAACTCACGAGATTGATGGTAAAGAGGTAATCATTGAAACCATGAAACAACCCTAATCAATGTAATCCATGGACCTATCAAGGATCATTGTCATCTGTTGATTGTAGGGTATCATGTCGACATATCAAAACAACATGTGGAAGTAAACACCTATGCCATAGATTCATGAATAGTCTAGAAAGTCCTCAAAGAAACATACCACATAGAGCCAAAAACCAAGGTTTATAACATATATTGTCAAACTTTGGAAACACACAATTATACAACGTACCTCCGATATGGTTTAAGGTTCTACCATATAGAAGACAATATTAAATAGAAACCATAGTAATTTCAAATAGGACAAGGGGCTGCGAGGCATCAAGTCCCTGCCTTGAGTGGGGCAGTAGTTAAGCCAAAATAGACACAGTGAAATACATAACACAACCTTATATAAGCTATTTTATCTGCTGAGTGAATTGATTTCTAGACCTGAAGCACAGTAATTAAGCCAAAACAGACATAGTGAAATAAATAACATAACCTTATATAAGTTACTTTATCTACTGAGTGGATTGATTTCAGACCCGAAGTGTAACTGGCTAGAGAAAGTACATAAATGACTTGTGGATAGTGTGAATTAGTAGGGACAATAGAGTGTTTAGGTCATACTCCCGTGGTGACAAGGTAAGAAGTAATGTTTATGAGCTTCGTACGAGTATACTAAAGCATGGGAAGGTAATTACTCTAACACATCGTTATGTAGTAATGTAGACAACGATAACTTAAAACAAACAATTGCAGCGTTTGCACAAGATGGTAAGCACTCAATCCCAGTTGCATCATAACAAAATGAATTTCTTATCGATGGATTAGACACATTCTTTATGAGTTCGCTATCTACTTCTGAACTTAATATTGTTCACTAGTAGGCAATACCTTCCACTTAGGAAATGAGAGGTAACAAATGATCTGCTTCCATTCTTGATTGTTAAGAAAGCCAACATGGTATTCATTCTAGCTTACTTGCTGGGATATTATACATCCCATGCTTTCTCAAGACCACTTTTGTAAATACAAACAAAGAGAATTATTGAACACATGCAGCTTATGAAAATACCTACAAATAACACTCATCACTAATATTTCTTACATGGATGCACTCTTTCATAATTCTCAATGTAGTTGTTTCTCAGAAAACAACTTTTGCAACAATTAACCTAGTTATTTACTCAATCCCTTATTTATAAGGGCTTGAGAAAAGCAAGAATTAAACTAAAAAATTATATTAGGAACAAAATAGGAAGCTAGAGGGTAGCTTGAGAGAGAGAATTCTCAGAATGCCTTAAGGATCAAAACATTAGGAATAAAATAGGAAGCTAGAGGGTAGCTTGAGAGAGAGAATTCTTGGAATGCCTTAAGGATCAAAACATTTGTTGGCGAAACAAGTTGCATGTCCTTCTTGGGTATTAGGTAGAATTTAAAATTCTATAGGAAATATCTAGAATATTCTAGGGATTACATGCAACCAGGAAATGGAATATAACATTCTGAAATAAACCAGGAAATGGAATATAACATTCTGAAATAAACCATGAAATGGAATATAGCATTCTAAAATAAAGAGAATTAAATTAAATGGAACGTAGCATTGTGAAATCAAGAAACTTGAATTGTATTTAAGGAAACCAAAATGGATCAAGGATCAAAAAGCTGTTTGAAAGAAAGGGGTGAGAAACACTTTTGAGAATTGTTCATTATGAAAAACTAAACTAAAAAATCATAGGTGGTGTGGAAAGTATGAAAAAGATAGCATAGATGATAGAGTTGCTTACCTTTATCCAATTCAAGCTCTATGGATTCCAATTCCATCTCAAGCTTGGTTACTATATCCTGCAGATGATTAACATGGGTGTCCACAATGTGCACAAGGAGACTGGAGACCCTAGTGGGCATAGGGTTATCAACGTGCTCGGAATTATTCACAGTCAACAGAAACTCTAGAACATGCTCTCTAATGACAATTCCATTGGGCTCTGTGGCTTGTTCATCATCCATGTCGCTATTTCATCCCACAAAAGTTTCCCGAGACCAATGCGAGAAAATGCATGTTGGGCTCTTCTAATAGTTCAAATTATTTTGATAATAAGAAATTTCTTCTGTTCTACTGAGAAGGTCTACGGTTTGAGCATTATATCCCTCTATCTAGATAATAAAGAATTCACACAACACCTTCGCTTTGGTCCTCCTTGACCGTCTTCCTTTTTCCATATCGTGTTGATGACATTTAATGTTGTTGTATGGTGACACCAAGTCCTCAACCAGCGAAGTGCAAAAAATACTCAAAAATTATAATAGTAAAATTACACATAAAAACTTGAAATCTTAGCAGAATGGTTGTTGCATCTTAATGTTACATTCATAAATTTCAAAATGTACAATTGTTGCACAGAAAAGTTACAAATTCCTTATTGTAGGCTCTAATTATATTAGAGTAAATAGACATGATATTGATATTATATTAGAGTAAATACTCATGCTTAGAAAATAGTGATGTCATGTAAATTTAAGAGCAGCAAAGAAAAGAGAAATTGATTACATTATTCAAAATCCTATTGATATTCAGAAAATCCTCATTTTGTGGAGTATTTACGAATATTGAATGGTCGAAATGAGGGTGCATTGCTAAACTGGAATCTACATACATGAATCTTAAAAATCAAAGCACATAATAAAATAATCATAAAAATCGGAGAAAACAACATAGCACAATGCATTTTCCATGGGTTCACTAGTTGATCAGTCTATGGCCTTTATGTGGTGGTGTACAATTCCCATAGGTCTCATATATTTTCCCTCATTTTATTCCTTTTTCTTTTAATCTAAGTAAAATAAAACCATCATATTATGGAGGGCAAGGTGTTACATTGGGATTGATGAGAACTGTAGACTTACAGAATTCTAGATTGGAATTTGTTCATCCCTACTAGAAAACATGCGTTGGTTGCGCTTGTTTTCCACTTAGACACTGTAGTGGCCATGACTTTGTACGAACTGCCCCCTTATTTAATGTTGTGGGGAGATTAGTCCGTGAAGTTAAAGATATTTGTAACAAACTAAGTTACAAAGGTTTGCATAAAATTAACTGTAATGTACTTCAGGAAGAATTAACTGTAACGCATATCAGGAAAAATTTGGGGTATCTATGAACAAAACTTCACTAAATGGAGCAAACAATAAATTGGTTGGGACCAAAGAAGGCTTTCTTAATTTCAAATAGGAAACACAAAAAACCTCAAATTTTATAATATTTGAAGGCAAACCTATAAATTTAGTTTTTTGGATCTTTTTCCATGTTAATTGCTAGTGCCCAATAAAAATCTCGACGACTCAAGAACCAGATTGAAGAGGCAGAGTGCGTCAGCACCGCAAGACACCTCAGCTAGTTCCATTTTCGGTGTTCCATTGCCCCTGGCATTTTCCAGAGTGTTGGAAATTTCTGATAATTTCAAACACAAAAGAACAGAGAACAATGCTCTGTTTTCTCCACAGGATCTTAACACAGGGAAGCATAAAAAAAAATCGTTTGCTGGAGATGAAGAACAGAGTTTCACACACCAAAATAAACTTGTATTCATTAATCAAAGACAACTGCTGTTACAAATTCTTCCTTTGCCAGAGGGATTCTCCAAGAACTTCCACAAAACAAAAAACTATGTTTCAGCTCCAAAAATTTATTTTTACACTACTGTGTGTAAAAATAAAACTTACATTTACTACTATAAAAATATTTTTCAACTCGATTCATTCACGGTGATTTTTTTTCATTTCAATCTCTCAAAAAAATCTTCTTCTCGCGCCACTCCACATATTACATTTCATACATTGAAATTACAAAAAAAACATTACATTTGCTGCAACATTTTTTTTCACTTCACATTAGCACTGCTGTGCATTTCACTTTATATTACATATGCAATGAACAACCCTCACACTTCACGCTGCTGTGTGGATATTTTTCATATATCACACACACCAAAACATAACATAACATATGTTTTTACTTTTTGTCATAAAAACTAAAACTACACCCGTAAATAAAAAAACATTAAAATTAAAAACATTTATCTATGCCCATACTTCCCGTGAGTTAAAAAACATTAAAATTAAAAGTATTACTTACGTTTACCAAACCATAGTAAGTGTTCATTTATTACTTCAGTATGGCGTTAAGTTAATTTCTAGAACGAAGATACTTCAGCGTACGTTGCATTAAAACAAAACAAAACATGCTCCCGCTATCATAACTGTTGATCTGCCCTCAAAAATCGAACGACTGTAGTCAATATCGCAAGCCCCTTATTTACTGAACGTTATGCTCCGGGAAAAAAGCGGTTTTGCAAATTTGTTGTGGACACACATCAACTAACGTACTGTATCGCTGCCCTCCGGAGGAAAACCATCTTTTAATGAAAAGCGGTGCAATAAGGTCTGACGGTTTTGCTGGAAATAAATGCTGTTGCTGTTCAACTGTACTCACAATTGAAATTATCATTTCAACACTCCCCTTTAATTTCAACTGCTGGGTTATCATTCATACCCAAACATTTCCTCAAAAATTCAAAACTTTTCTGGTACCTGCTCCTGAGTCCTGCAATGGTGTAAAACAATTTCTCCATTGTTTACCAATTCTCTAATGTAATGAAACCTTGTGTCAATGTGTTTCGTTCTCTTATGAAACACATAATTCTTGGATATTGCAATAGCTGAGCTATTGTCACAAAAAATCACTGTTCCTTTTGCTTGCTCTTGGCGTAAACTCCTTAACATTCTTCTCATCCAAACTACTTGACATGCTGTTGCTGTAGTTGCCACATATTCTGCCTCTGCTATAAACAATGCTACAATAGGCTGTTTTTTAGAAGCCCATGAAATGGCTCCTGAACCCATGTGAAAAACATAACCGGATGTGCTTTTCTGATCATCTACACTTCCAGCCCAATCACTATCAGTGTATCCAATTAAATATGAACATTCTGAAGTAGTATATAAAATGCCAAATCGTTTAGTACCTTTAACATACCTCAGAATCCTTTTTGCTGCCTGCAAATGTGCTTCTTTTGGCCTCTCCATGAATCTGGAAATCAAACTAACAGCATGCATTATATCCAGCCTAGTTGCAGTCAAATACATGAGGCTGTCAACTATGCTCTTGTACAAACTAGGATCAAAATCCTTGCTGCTGTCCTCTTTGCTAAGTTTTAATCCCATCACTGTGGGAGTGACTGCTGCTTTGCTATCCTGCATATTAAATCTTTTCAACACTTCATTTGCATATTTCTCTTCTGAGATAAAAATCCCATTTCCATTTTGTTCTACTTCTATTCCTAAGAAGTATCTCAGCAAACCCATATCAGTCATCTCAAATTCCTCTTTCATGACTGTTTTGAAATTTTCAATAAGATAATAATCATTACTTGTGAAAATAACATCATCAACATATAACACAACAATTAGAATTTTACCATATTTTTCTTTGATGTAGAGGGTGGGTTCTCCCTCACACTTTTCAAATCCATTTTCCAGTAGATAGGAATCTATCCTACTGTACCATGCTCTTGGTGCTTTCTTCAACCCATAAAGAGCTTTCTTCAATCTGCACACTTTGTGCTCTTGGCCTTTCTTTTCATAACCTAGAGGTTGTTCTATGTAAACCTTTTCCATTAACACTCCATTTAGGAATACTGACTTCACGTCCATTTGGTAAACTTTCCACTTGTTTTGTGCTGCTATGGATAGCACTGCTCTCACGGTTTCCATTCTAGCAACTGGTGCGAAAGTTTCCTCATAGTCTCTCCCATACTGCTGCTTATACCCTTTGACAACAAGTCTTGCCTTGTGTCTTTCTATTTTGCCTTCAGCATTACTCTTGGTATTATAGACCCATTTAACTCCAATGACTTCTTTTCCTTTTGGTAATTCAACCAAATCCCATGTCTTGTTTCTTTCTATGGCATTAATTTCCTCATCCATAGCTTCTATCCATTTCCTATCCTTAATTGCATCTTTAAAATGAACAGGGTCATCAACATGACAATATAAAGAAAACAAATAATTCATACCTTCATCATAAATGTCACTTAAATTTATGAATTTCTTACCTCTTTCATTTGGTGTACAAGTGCTTGAAGAATCACTTGAATTTCCTCCTTGTGGTGTGCTTGGAGAAGCACTTTCATTTCTCCTCAATGGTGTCTCTTGCTGCCCTTGTGTTGGAACTGCTGTTTGGGGATGTATTTTAGCCATCTCCTCATCATCTTCATCATGAGACAAAGAGTTTTTAACATTCACTGTTTTCTCTATGCTTCCATCCCAAGCTTCCTCCTTAATGAACTGAACATCTCTGCTTACAAAAAACTTCTTGGTGGATGGGTCATACAATCTATAAGCTTTGGATTCTTCACTGTATCCAATGAAAAGGCATTTCTCCTCTTTGCTTTCCAACTTCTTCCTTCGCTGATTTGGAATGTGTGCATAAGCCACACATCCAAAAACTTTCAAGTGGGTGACTCCTTGCTTTCTCCCACTCCATGCTTCTTCCAACACTCTGTTCATGACTGCTTTTGTAGGGCATCTATTCAAAATGTATGCTGTACAATGTACAACTTCAACCCAATAATCATTTGGCAAATGCTTTACCTTTAACATACTCCTCGCCATATCCATAATTGTCCTATTCTTCCTTTCGGCTTCTCCATTTTGCTGCGGAGTGTACCTAGTGGTAAACTGTTTATGAATTCCATTTTCTCTACAAAACCGTAGAAATTCTTTGGAGATATACTCACCTCCTCTATCAGTTCTTAGAACTTTGATATGCAACCCACTTTGGTTTTCTACAAGTGCTTTGAAATTGCGAATTTTTTCAAACACTTCACTTTTGTTCTTCAAAAAATATACCCAAGTTTTTCTGGTAAAATCATCAATGAATGTTAAAATATAGAGGTTGCCTGCAAGTGATAGAGTTTGCATTGGTCCACATAAATCTGAGTGGACAATCTCTAAGGGTGGTTTTTCCCTTATGTTTTTCTCTGATGGAAAACTTTCTCTGTGTTGTTTCCCCAAGATACAACCTTCACAAAGGCTGTCCAGTTTCTCTATCAATGGTAATCCTCTTACCATTCATTTTTTGTTCAACAAATTAAGACCTCCAAATTTGAGATGTTCAAATCTCAAGTGCCACAACCAATTTTCATCCTTTGGTTCGCTTTCGAAAGCCTCTTGTGTAACTGCTGCAATTTCTCCTCCATCTTTCAAAACTGCTTTTTATCCTGAGAGGGAACATCCTGTTCCTTGTCATCTTCACTTCAACAATACATAGTTTGTTGGGTTTTCTATCTATGATGGTGCATACATCATTCACAAAGAAAACATTGTACCCCTTTTGAACAAGCTGTCCAATACTTAAGAGGTTACACTTCATTCCAAGAACATAATAAACATCTGCTATGGTTTTCTTTTCACCTTTCTTTGTTAAGATATTTACCTCTCCTTTTCCCATAACAGAAACTTTACTATCAGTCCCAAGTGTGACTTGTGAGTTCACACTCTGATCTAACTTAGAAAACAAGGCTATGTTTCCTATCATATGGTTACTACAACCGGAGTCTAGAAACCATATATCATCACTCTTTGTTTAAGCTATATTACAGGCTAACAACAAATTATCTTGGCTGATATTTTCTCTAGTGAAATTTACACTAGATCTATTATTCATATCATGCTGCTTCTTCCTACATTCATTTTCATAATGCCCATTTTTTTTTTTACAATAATAACATTGGACATTGGATTTATCATACCTTTGTCCTTGAGCATGATGTTGTCCACTTTGTTGGCTGCTACCTTGGCCTTGGTTCTGATTTGGATTGCTGTCTCTTCTTTGAGTATTTGCTGAACTGTTTCTTCACCTCTGTTTTGGCTTCTGCTTCTTCCTCTCTTGTTTCCTCTGCCTTGACCTCTTCCTCTTCCAAAGAACATCTGGGTCTTAAAGGCATGCTCTAGAGATGAGTTTTCATTTCTACTCAATCTTTGCTCATGTGTTATCAATGATGCATGTAGTTCATCAACTGAAAAGTCTGTGAGATCCTTTGTCTCTTCTATGGTGGTGACAATCACATCGAACTTTGAGGGTAGGACTCTCAATAGTTTCTCCACAATCCTCCTTTCTTCAAGAATTTCTCCATGAGACCTTATCTGTGTGACTAGACCAATCACATGTGTGAAGAATGAATCAATATTATCTGATTCCTTCATGCATAGATTCTCAAAATATCTCCTCAACAACTGTAGTTTTGTTGTCTTCACTTTTTCCATGCCTTGATAGGCTATCTTAAGAGTTTGCCATGCTTCTTTGGATGTCTTGGCTGCTGCTATCCTTGGAAACACACTCTCATGCACTGCTTGATATAAGAAGAGGAGGGCTTTAAAATCCTTCTTCTTATAGTTTTTCAACAGTTCTTTCTCTGCCTGAGTCAAGTTGTTAAACTCATCTTCATCTGTTGGTTCTTCAAAACCATCATCTGCAAATTCCCATAAGTCTTGTGAGGCAAATAGGGATCTCATGGTTATTGCCCAATAGTCATAATTTTTTCTATTAAATAGTGGGAGCTGAGTATTACAGATACCCAAGCTAGTGCTGGAGCCAGCCATTCTTTCACTCTAAACTATGCTTCAACAACAAATCACTGACTGTCTTCAACAACAACACAAAAAAAACTTGAGAAATACCTTTGATTCTTTCTTGACTGAGTCTTCTCTCTGCTGGAGAAGCTGCTGCAGCAAGAAATCCTTCCTTCAGCTTCTTTGACACCTTCAAAGAGCCTGGACATGCTCTGATACCATGTTGGAAATTTCAGGTAATTTCAAACAAAACTCTGAGCATAGAAAATGCTCTATTTTGCACAGGGAAGCCAAAAAAAATTGTTTGCTGGAGATGAAGAACAGAGTTACACACACACCAAAATAGACTTGTATTCATTAATCAAAATTGCCAGTTACAAATTTCTTCCTCCAACAGAGGGATTTCACAAACACTTCCCAAAAAAAAATTACTCTCTCTCTCTCCAGAAAATTTTACACTGCCGTGTGTAAAAATTTTCTTTACATTCACTACTGTGTGAAATTTTTCATTACATTCACACTGCTGGTCTTTCACATTGCATTTTCAACCAAAGATTACATTTGCGCTACTGCGCATTCCCATTTATTTCAACGAACAACTAAAACTTCACACTGCTGCGTTTTTGCCCTCTTTCATTTCAACAACATAAAATAAAAAACATAACATTACATATTGTTTGACTTGTGTCGTGAATAATAAAAAAAAATACATCCGTGAATTAAAATAACATAAATACTTTACCTACATTCTATGACTACAATACATTTCATTAAATCCTTCAGCGCGGTGACATATTAATTTTCGGATGGAAGGTACTTTAGCATTAATTAATTACTGGCGGTCAAAAAATAATTTCACTTCACGTCAACTAATAAATGCTCCAAGGTGCAGGTCTGCTCATCAATCGTTGATGTCGATTGAACGGCTGACAACGATCCCCTGGAGGTCAAAATCGCACAAACATTATGTGTCGGGAAAATGGTGGTTTTGAAACAGTGTTATGGCCACGTGTTGATCAACGAATGTGATCGGAGCCCTCGGAGGAAAAACCACAATTGGCAAAAGGCGGTGCGGGAAAATCCACGACAATTTTCCGGAATTAAATGCGCGCCACTGTTCAACTGTAGCGGCAATTGAAATTACAATTTCAACACAACCATAGCTAACACTCACCGAAGTTGCATATGCAATCCCTTCCTAACAATTTACATATTATCCCAGTTAAAGTAATTGTTCTAGTATACTACTCTCGGGATATTCTCGGGATATTTTGTACATTATTCTAGTGTTGCACTTTTATTTTTTTGAATTTATTTAACTGGAAAAACCTTTTCCATGATTCAAGACGAGCATTAGTCTAGAGGAAACTCCTTTTCAAATAAATTGTTCCATAGGAAGGTCTTACATTAATACGATTCTCTTTCAATTTCGCAGAGTATTAAACATTTCAGAACTACATTTTTTTGGCATTCAAGTGTACACGATTTTTTCAAAAAATAACGGTAGTCTAATTTCAAACAACATTAAACATTTCATAACTACCTTCTCTTGTATTCACGTGTACATAGTTTTACATAATTCGTTTAATACAAGAAAAGCTAAAATGCGCTTATCTATAATTTCTGTAAATAGGTAAGGAAATTTAGATCTGGATGAGACCGCTCCACCCTTCCATGAGACTCGAAATTATGTGTAGTCTCCCCCTGAGCTCACACTTTCCATAAAAATTGGCTAAAAATAAAATCAACAGGTTAATTCTCAGGCATCACGACTCCCTAGTCTAGCCTTAACTCTCAGGCCTGCGTTTCAGGAGGAGGTTTCTATCAGCTTTGGTCCGATTCAAGAAATATCTCCTTCGACAATGTTCTTTCAAGCTTCTTCTCTCCTTCAAGGTTGTTTTTCTTCCTTCTAGCTGCTAACCCCTTGTCTTTCCCTCTAAGATCATTTTTCTTCCTTCTAGCTGCTAACCCTTTGTCTTTCCCTCTAAGATCATTTTATCTCGAGGGAAAAAGAGAGAATGTAATTGCCCAACTATTTGGAAGTTGAATTCATTTGAGTCTTTCCATCATTCACCCAAAAATTTATTTATTTATTAATTAACAAAACAATAACAAAAACTTTAACATATAAAGTTCCATTAGGCTTTTCCTCTAAGCCTATAGTAAAGTCTAAGCCTATAGTAAACGCTTTTCCTCTAACCCTATAGTAAAAGTCTAAGCCTATAATAAAAGTAAAAGATAATAAATGTAAATAATTACAGTAAATGGGGGTGTTATATTTCCCACTAGAAATTATTAGTGTTCATTTGATGTTGTAGCACTTTAATAATACATATAATAAAATTACTATACTAAACATCATTTAATTAAAATAATTTTATAATTTTATAATTTATAAAATTTATCTAAACTTAATAATTTCATTTCCACTTCGACACCACATAAAAAATTACTACACTAAACATCATTTATTAAAATAATTTTATAATTTTATAATTTATAAAATTGATTTAAACTTAATAATTTCATTTTCACTTCCACACCATATAAAAATAATAGCAACATTTTATGTTGAATTGTTTATTTATTTTTTAATAATGATATGTCTTTATAAGGTCTCCATAACAAAACAAAAAAATAATTTACCGCATAATAAATAATAATTTACCATGCCTCCATAACAAAACAAAAAAAATAATTTACCTCCTAATATACATAATAAATAATAATTTACCACATAATATACATAATAAATGAGTTCAAAAAATACTTGGACCTTTGGGTTTTAACTCCAACGGTGGTAAGGTTAGGGTTTTTATTGTTGAGCTTTTGCAACTCATGGTGCCTTGTGGTGATCCCGGAAGACCACCATATCCAAATTGTTTGCTTTATCATTACACAAAATATGGTAGATCCGCTTATGTTGAAATTGTAATTTCAACTGCCGCTTAGTCAAATAGCATTTAATTCAGGAAAACCACGAGAGATTTCCATCGCACCGCTTTTCACGCAAGGATGGTATTCCTCCCGAAGGCAGCCATTACAATCATTGATTGACACGTGGCTTTGAACTGATTACCAAAACAACTTTTCATCGGAGCATAAAGTTCCACTGAAATAGGCCATTTAATTTTATTGTTTTTTTTTGAACTCACGGGAGTATGGCAAAGTAATATGTAATGTTTTTTTTTTTGTATTCATTGTATGTGTAATGAAACCCATAGCAGTGTGAAGTAGAAAAAGAAAGGGAGAAACTTGTCGCAATAAATGTAAGGAAATTTTTATTCCAGTAGTGAATGTAAGATTTTTGTTTTCACACAGCAGTGTGTTGATCATTCAGTAGTAACAGAGTGTTTTGTTTTTACACACAGCAGTGTAAAAAATATTTGCAGCAGAGACAAAGTATTTTAAAGAGAAGACATAGTAAATTGTTTGGAACTGAAGTGTTCCTGTGTAATCCCTCTGAGAGAGGAAGAAGTTTGTAACAGGCAGTTATTTTATTAATGAATGCAAAGTTTGTTTTTGTGTGTGAAAATCACTGTCTGCCCATAAAACAATTTTTTATTTTTGCTTCCCTGTGATTAAGATCATGTGCAAAAACAGAGCATTGTTCTCTGTTCATATTTTTTTTGTTTGAAATTACCAGAGATTTCCATCATGGTATCAGAGCTTGTCCATGCTCTTTGAAGGTGTCAAAGAAGCTGAAGGAAGGACTTCTTACTGTAACAACTTCTCCAGCAGAGTGAAGACTCAGTGAAAAATCTAAGGTATTTCTCAAGCTAGTTTTTTGTGTTGCTGATGAGAACAATCAATGATTTTTAAATACACAGTCAAGTATTTGAAGCATAGTTAAGAGTGCAAGAATGGCTAGCTCCAGCACCAGCATTAGCACTAGCACTAGCATGGGTATCTGTAATACCCAGCTCCCACAATTTAATGGGAAAAACTATGACTATTGGACAATAACCATGAGAGCCCTGTTTGCCTCACAAGACTTATGGGAATTTGCTGAGGATGGTTTTGAAGAACCAGTAGATGAAAATAAGTTTAATAATTTAACTCAGTCAGAGAAAGAATGGTTGAAGAGCTATAAGAAGAAGGATTCTAAAGCCCTCATTTTCTTATATCAAGCAGTGCATGAGACTGTGTTTCCAAGGGTAGCAACAGCCAAGACATCCAAAGAAGCATGGAAAACTCTCAAGACAACCTATTAAGGCATGGAGAAAGTGAAGACAACAAAACTACAGTTGTTGAGGAGAGATTTTGAGAATCTTTGTATGAAGGAGTCTGATAATATTGACTCATTCTTCACATATGTGATTGGCCTGGTCACACAGATAAGTCTCATGGAGAAATTCTTGAAGAAAGGAGGATTGTGGAGAAACTATTGAGGGTCCTACCCTCAATGTTTGATGTGATTGTCACCACCATAGAAGAGACAAAGGATCTCACAAATTTCTCAATTGATGAACTACATGCATTACTGATAACACATGAGCAGAGATTGAGTAGAAATGAAAACTCATCTCTAGAGCAAGCCTTTAAGACCCAGATGTCCTTTGGAAGAGGAAGAGGTCAAGGCAGAGGAAATAAGAGAGGAAGAGGCAGAAGCCAAAACAGAGGTGGAAGAAACAGTCCAACAAATACTCAAGGAAGAGGCAACAATCCAAATCAGAACCAAGGCCAAGGCAACAGTCAACAAAGTGGAAAACCTCATGCTCAAGGACAAGGGTATGAAAAATCCAATGTCCAATGTTATTATTGTAAAAAATATGGGCATTATGCAAATGAATGTAGGAAGAAGAAACATGATATGAATAATAGATCTAGTGCAAATTTCACTAGAGAAAATATCAGCCAAGATAATTTGTTGTTAGCTTGTAATATGGCTGAAACAAAGAGTAAAAATATATGGTTTCTAGACTCCGGTTGCAGTAACCATATGACAGGGAACATAGCCCTGTTTTCTAAGTTAGATCAGAGTGTGAATTCACAAGTCACACTTGGGACTAATAGTAAAGTTTCTGTTATGGGAAAATGAGCGATAAATATCTTAACAAAGAAAGGTGAAAAGAAAACCATGGCAGATGTTTATTATGTTCCTGGAATGAAATGTAACCTCTTGAGTATTGGACAACTTGTTCAAAAGGGTTACAATGTTTTCTTTGAGAATGATGTATGCACCATCATGGATAGAAAACCCAGCAAACGATGTATTGCTGAAGTAAAAATGACAAGGAACACGATGTTCCCTCTCAGGATAAAAGTTGATTTAAAAGATGGAGTTGAAATTGCAGTAGTTACTCAAGAGGCTTTCCAAAGCGAACCAAAGGATGAAAATTGGTTGTGGCACTTGAGATTTGGACATCTCAACTTTGGAGGTCTTAACTTGTTGAGTAGAAAAGGAATGGTAAGAGGACTACTATTGA
>APFE030892459.1:38137-61036 GCA_000404065.3 Pinus taeda
GGGTGTACAATCTTCCTGGGGTATACATCTGGCTGAAACCTTTGAATACAAAAGATAATCAGGCTCCACACCCAACAAACGATTCTAGCCTTCCTGTCATCCCCCAAGAAGACATCACCACCATCATATTTCTCATACTCATAGAACCACTCTCTATGGGGAGTGAAGTGAAAGGATGCACCTTAGTCAATCAACCATGCCTCATGATCTACATGTGTACTTGAAGAAGCCAAGTACATATCCCCACCTTCATTTGAGGTGGTTTTCGCCTTTGCAGAAGGAGCATCATCAGATCCCTTTCCTTTATCAGGAGCTTTAGATTTACAGTCCCTTTTGTAGTGCCATTCCTTTCCACATTTCCAGCACACCATCTTTACAGGTTTTCCTGGAGATTTAGATCTCCCACTCGATGACTTATTTTTGTTTATGTTCTGGGACCATCCTCGTATAGAAAAGGCATCACCATTATGGCTCTCCATATTTTTCCCTCTCATCTTCTCTGTTAGCAAGGATGAGACTATTTCATCAAACTGCAAGGCCAGTTACATTGCTACATACTGCAATAACTAGACTATCCCATGAATCTGGAAGAGAACACAACAAACTGATGCACTTATCTTCATCTGAAATTTTAATATCAACAGATAATAACTGATTTACCACAATATTAAATGCGTTCAGATGCTCTGTCACCAAGTTTCCATCTTTCATCCTTAGGTTATACAACCTTTTCCATAGGAACAATTTATTCACCGGAGACTTAGATTGGTACAAAGCCCCTAACTTGTCCCACAAAGCCTTAGTTGTAGCTTCCCCTGATACACTCCACAATACTGGATCTAAGACGCACAATCGTATTGTGCTCTTTGCCTTTCGATCCAAATTCTACCTTTCTTCATCGGACACTCCTGTTGGTTTAGTACCTGGATCTACCACGATCCACTAATCTTTATCCACTAATAGATCCCCCATCTTGAGTTTCCACAACTAAAAACTCTGACCATTAAATTTCTTTATCTCTATCTTTTCACTACTCGCCATGTTCTTTCACCACCATAATGGATCCCATAGATCTCCCACTGAACAGGGTCTACTACAGGGCCGAGCAAAACCCCTCAACAACAAAGGCATCCCCTTAAAGACAAAACAACTCTGATACCAAATGTAGGTTTTAACCCCATACAAAAATTGCCTGCATACGAATTCTAAAACACAGAAAATAATCAATGCAAGAGCATAACACATAAAACACATATACACAGAGATTTTCCCCTAGATCCCAAAACTGAGACTGCTTGATTTTTCATTATGGTCCTTTCAATGTTACAAAACATATTTATACATGCTGAAACATCCAATACCATGGACCGAAAACCATCGCGTCCAAAACCATGTGCAATAAACCATGCACAAAACCATAGGTAGGTCCACTCAACGTAATATAGGGTCCAAAAAGTTTTTCCCTGGGGCATTGCTTCGGACCCTGTAGAGGGGGGCTACCCACCCCCCCTCAAACCCCTTGGACAGGGGGAGCTATCGCACCCCTTGTGACCCCCCCACTGCACAATCAATGCAACAAAGAGGGGGCTCTGGCCCCCCTCTAATCCCCCGGTTAACTACGTAGGTTAATCGTGGAAAGAATATAGCACAACCCAACATAGTGTCCATATATTTTAGCATATTTGGTCCCAACATAAATTTATCCTCCCCGTTATTCCAGTTAACTGGAATTCGACACTTTCTTTCATATAGTAACTCAAACAGACTCATTTTCAACAATGCATGATAAGCATTATTGTACACAAACTCCACCAAATGCATGTATTCCTCCCATTTTGTGGGCTGCTGCATTACATACATTCTAAGAATATCCTCCAACACTTGATTTACACACTTCGTCTATCCATATGTTTGTGGATGATAAGCAATACTGAATTGTACCTGAGTGCCTAGGCTAGTGAATAATGCATTCCAAAAATTGGAGGTGAACTTTAGATCATGGTCTGAGATAACCACTTCAGGAATCCCATGCAACCTGAAAATTTCCATCTATTTGCATAACCTTGTATGTTGACTGAATTGGAATAAAATGAGCAGCCTTGCTCTGTTTATCCATCACTACCATTATAGAGTCATTCTGTCTCTTTGATTTTGGTAGTCCAGTGATAAAATATAAAGTTACAATTTCCCATTTCCACTCAGGAATGGGTAAAGGGTGAAGCAAACCGGCTGGATGCTAGTGCTCAACTGTCACCTGTTGACATTCTAAGCATTGTGCTAGTATTAGGCTGTTTCAAATTTCATACCCAACCAAAAAAATATTTTCTTATTGTTGTAATTAATTTTTGATAACCTAGGTGTGCAACATATGGTTTTCTGTGATATTCATAAAAAATAAGTCCTTTTACAGTTTTCTGATTCGGTATATAAATGCGGTTTTTATACAACAACATGTCCTCACTATTGAAATCATATACTAACTTTCTTTCAGAACTATTGTCCTATTTTTCTCGCTGCCATAAAAGATGATATTTTGGGTCCTTCAAGGAAGCCCCTTTAATTTTTCTTGAGAAATCAAATTTAATTCTGCTATAAGAAATTTCATAGATGAAATTTAATCTTCAACTTAAGGCATCAACAACCCGATTTTATTTACCTTTCAAATGCTTAATTTCGTAATCGAATTCTCTTAGGAACCTGGTCCATTGTTCTTGTCGATAATTCAAGTTTGGTTGATGGAAAAGTTTGTAAGACTACTATGATTTGTCATAAGAATAAACTTTTTCCCTAATAGATAATGTCGCCACATATTCAGCGCATGAATTATTGCGGTGAGTTCTAGATCATGAGCAGAATATCATTGTTCATGATCCTTTAATTTCCTTGACTCGTATTCCACTAAATGACCTTCTTGCATGAGAACGCCTTTGATTACTATTTGGAAAGCATTGGTACACACCAAAAATTCCTTGCTAGGGTCAACTATTCGAAGGACTAGTGCGGTAGTTAACAGGTGTCTTAATTGGTCAAAAAATTGTTGGCACTCCTCAGTCCAATTAAAAGATTTTCCCTTCCTCTGGAATGAGGTCAAGGGGCAGGCTACATTTTAAAATCCTTTTGTAAACCAATGATAGTATCCAACTAGCCATATAAAGCATCATATGTCTGTGACATTTTTGGGGGTGGGCCATTCCATGATGGATTTAGTTTTCTCTGGGTCCACAACTATGCCCTCTTGAGTAATAATGTGTCCTAGGTACTGTATCTCTTCTTTGAAAAAATCACATTTACTAAATTTTGCATCAATTGGTGTTTCGTTAGGACCTGTAACACAATTGACAGATGTTGGTGATGTTCTTCTAGATTTTTCGAGTAAATCAATATATCATCAATAAATATTAATACAAATTTATCTAGGTATGGATGAAATATTCCATTCATCAAACTCATGAATTATGCAAGGGCATTGGTCAGTCCAAAAGGTAGGACCACAAATTCATAGTGCCCATAACGAGTACTAAAGTAATCTTGCCTATATATTCTTCTTTTATTCGTATTTAATGATACCCCGATCTTAGATCAATCTTCGAAAATATCTTAGCATCTTTGTCCTAATCAAATAGGTTTTCAATTCTAGGTAATGGATATTTATTTTTAATGGTTAATTTATTTAATTGACGATAATCAATGCACAATCTCAAGGTGCCATTTTTTTTTTTTTTGAAAAAATAACACTGGTGCTCCCCAGGGTGACACACTGGGGCATATGTAATTCTTATCCAACAGTTTTTGGAACTATATTTTCAATTCTGTAAGTTCAGGAACACTCATCCTATAAGGAACCTTTGAAACTGGGGCTGCTCCGAACATTAATTCTATGGTGAAATCAATATCTCTTTTAGGTGGCAGCCTTGGTATTTCCTCAGGAAACATGTCTACAAACTCTTGAATTATCAACAAATTCTTCAACTCAAGGGCTAACTTATCAGTTTTAGCATAAACCCTTGTACAACATAGATACAAAAATCTCTTCTCAAACACTTCCCTAGCTGGGAAACAATGATGGGTCTTAACTATACTGGCCTCTTAATACCCTGCAGTTCCCTTCTAATACCTTCATCATCCAAAAATTTGACAATATTTTCCTTACGATTTACTAAAGACCAATGAGCTTCCGTCTAGTCCATTCCTATTAAAATTTCATATGAATCTAAAGGTAAAATGTGTAAATTCACCTTAATGATTTGATTTTCTATTTCAATGGAACGATCCTCCACTTTAGCTCCCACCCACCGCTTGGCTCCTGTGGCGAGTTGAACTAACCAGAGATTTTTAAATTTCTTAGTTTGTAATTGACATAGATCTACTACTCTAGGACTTATGTAACTTAGACTGACGCCAGGATCTATCAAAACCGAAAAAACATGTTTAAACATTTTACCTTCCATTTTAATCTTGCTGGGTCGATAATCTACTTTTCAGTCTTCCAACACTACATTAATCTTAGGTATTTCCCTTGCTATATCACCCACTGTTGATACCTCCTGCAGGTTCACTACTAGCGCCAGCCTCCCATGATGTGGAAAGTTTTTAATATAATGAGGTTCTCCACAACCCCAACATCGTAGTGGTGGCCTTTGTACTAGCTCGCCTTTAGCTTTGCTGGATGGATTCACTAGCCTATTTTCATTTTTGAATCAGGTTTTCTGCTAATCTCTTTCCATGGGTTTCCCCTACTATCCTTTGACAATATTTCAGAGGTTACCCATTCAATTAATTCTATTATTCATAGTGGCCCTATGCCCCTTCTTCGCTTTCCAGCTTTTATTAATGTCCTTTTTCTACATTTGTTGGTAACAGATTCCGGTCTTCCGCACAACATCATCTATAGTTTTTGGGTACTCAAATTCCAATCATTCTTTCATGTGTGCTGGTAAAAGAATGATAAACCACTGCACCTTAGCTTTTTCTTCTCGTAAATATGGTACACATATCAACAAAGCGTAAACTTTGGCCACATACTCATCCATGGTCAAGTGTCCTAGTCACAGTTTGTGAAACTCTTTAGCTCTATTGTCATAAAACTGTTCTGTCAGGTATTTGTTCTAGAAATATTTCTGAAATTCATCCCCGGTAATTGGTTGCTCGTTAACATCATGTAAAACCTTTATTTCCTCCCACCAAAGGTAGCCTTTCCCTGTAATTGATAAACAACTAACCATGCCTTTAAATTTTCGTCATAATCATAAATATGAAAGTAATTAGTTAAGTTTATTAACTAAGAATCAACAGCTTCTTTCGTCTCACCATCATAGCTTAGGGGCTGGATATTTTTAAATTCTCCTTGTAATTCAACCTTCCATCTCTTTCTTTTTATGCTCATCACTATTAGAGGTCGCCTCGGTCTCACTATCTTGTGTTTTCTAACCACCTCTGGACTCCTGAGTTTGGCTCCCTTCCAACACAGAGTCCTATTTTCTCCGGTGAGACTCACCCCGATTACCATTATCAAAACTTGGTTTTGAATTTTGATGATTTTGCTTATTTGTTAGGCTTTTGATAATCCGTTCTTGTTCCTGTACAAGTCGTTCATTTTTTGTTCGGAGAGTTGCCATTTTTGCTTGAAGCTGTTGGATTGTTTCCATCATTGCAATGACTCCGTTACGAGATTCACTTTCCAACTGAATCCACAGCTCAAAATTAATTCCTTCTACCAGTATTGTGTACTTAACTGTATTGGGTCTCACTGAGGGTGTAGAGGTGAGTCCACTTCTCCTCCTCATGATAATTTATCTTCTTCTCCCTCTCTTTCTCAGTGAACACACACAAGACATATATTGTAACATCCAATCGAGCCCTGAGTGTGGAACCTTTTCTCTGATACCACCTATAATATCCCCTAAAAAAAAAAGATAGCTTACCTTATACTATACATAATACATAAATTCAACTAAACTTGGACCTTAACTTATACACATAATTATGTAACACAATACTATGTGAGGCCTTTAATATTCTTATGATATTCAAATTTATGAAGCGTACAGATTATATTGTTTGTACAAGGTGTAGTTCCGGCTTGTTACATTGGCATTTACGTTGATTCCATAGTTCGAGTCACCGCAACGTGTTGGAATACACCCTGACATATTTGCTAGGGTAGATAAGCCTTCCCATTGAAGGGTCTGGAAGTTGCTGGATTTTGTCCATCTCGTGACTATAGCTCAAGATTTGTAGCCATATCAATGACACTCCTTTAATCTGTTAATCGAGCGGTTGAGTAAGAAGAAGGCCGATACAAGGGAAAACTAATCAGACTCGACCCTTCGTGCCCTCGATTCATTTTCTCATTTCAATTTGTCTTTGAGTTTCAGCTCCTCCGGTGGTAAGGTTAGGGTTTTTATGATTGATCTTTTGCAACTCATGATGCCTTGTGGTGATCCCGGAAGACCACCAGATCCAAATTGCCTGATTTATCATTACAAGAATTATGGTAGATCTGCTTACACTTTATTTAATAATAATGTTATGATTCAACTTCTAGTCTGCATTTATTTTTCGATAGTTAGTTTTTGATGACCTTATGTAGGAATTTTGGTTCTAGGGTTCTACACATACATGACAAGGGTTCAAGTTCAGAGGTTCTGCTTCCGCCTTTATCGAATGCCTAAAGATTTCTATGCTCCTAGTAGGTATTTTCTTTCTTCTTGGAGAATTTTGGTCTGTCATGGACTATAGAATTATTATTAATTTCGTCATTTTAATATTTTATTTTAACTTTCAGGTTGCAGAGAAAGTATCCTGAAAATTCTCATTCTCCTATAGGTAATTGGTTATTTGATTTCACTGTCATTATGAACATCTTTCTTCCTTGTTCATCCCATACTAATACTCGGTTACTTGCTTCAATTGTAGGTGTGCTCCTTCTGGGACTGGAAACGCCTATGGTTTTTGGTTGGTTCTTCCTCAGTACTGCTAAGGGTTCTCTTGTTGCTTCTTTCTCCAGGTTGGTAGTTTGGATTCTCGCTCTCATTCTAATAATATCTCTTGGAAGGGTACGCAATCCAAAGTTTCGCTCATTACAGTTTTTCTTCCTCCTTGCTGACCCTCGACACCGTTGAGTGGTAGAGAATGTATTTTAAGTTTGAGAGTTTATGAGATTGTTCCATATAGTCAATCTTGTTTAAAATTAAGGACTGCCCTTCGCACTGTTCTGGGAATGTTTTCACGCATTTAAGTAATATACATTTCATAACTTAAATTGTTGGGTTTTATGGCCACATTATTTTCTCCTCAGTGAGTATTTATATCTATCTTGATAATGCACATCCCTTTCTGCTTTTACGAATCTCATGTTATTTTATTATGGTCGATATTGAATTAGCAAGAATGGAGAAAGATGAATTTTAATTAGTCTGTCTCTATGAGAAACACTCAGTATTCTTACATCGTTAATTACAACAATTTTGATTAAAACGGTAAATAATTTCATGGGGTTGAGTTTTAGCTTGAGGGACTGTCCCATGCAGCCGATTACGTGGCCGTAGGACTAACCCTCATGCTCTTTATTTTTTCCTTTCTTCATTTACTAACATATATAACATATTACAGTGGAACCACTATTAGTAGATGAATATGAAACATATGTATATTACTATATTTGTTTGTTGTGTCATTCTATATGCTCTGCAATTATATCATTAGGAATTCCTAGTGCATTTCACTAAGATGTTTTTGGATAGCTAGAAAACTTTATATATATAATATATATATATATTATTATATATAGTATATATATATATATATAGTAATATATAATATATATATATATATATACTATATAACTGATATATATGTATGTATTTTTCATTTACTATCAATCCATTAACTAGCACATTACATATACAAAAGATGACAATCTATTTCTTTCATTCTATATCGTCATTGAATCTACACAGAAGATTAATACTAATTTCTATGTCTTCGTGTTGCAATAAATATATCTAAGTTTGTATATAGGACCCGAATTTTCCCTTCACCCATTTTTCTATAAAAATGTACAAACATAGAATTTATCATAGAACAATAAATTATTATTCCTAAATACCTTCTTTCTTGAATCCAAATTCAACCATAGTGAAGAGAAATACTCCACCCAACCGCGAGGCCAGTCTTTATTGCGCCTCCCCCTGAGCTAGCTTCATGCTCAGACAATTCTTTTAGAATTTTCCACAAAATTATTTTAGCAGTTTTTATAGATTCCATGTGACCCACTAGCTAACCAACTCAAGAGTCATCTCCGCCCACCGTTCAGCCTGCCTGCCGATTATGCAGTTCGACCTCTCACGGGAACCCTAGAATCTCTACCCGCAACAATACCTAGTCCT
This sequence comes from Pinus taeda, assembly GCA_000404065.3. NCBI lineage: Eukaryota > Viridiplantae > Streptophyta > Pinopsida > Pinales > Pinaceae > Pinus > Pinus taeda. Next base: position 46,525 of record APFE030892459.1, read on the forward strand.
GCCAAATCGCACCCCATCCATATTCTTGCCTCCTTTGCTCAGTTTTGTGTTTGTATTTCTATGTTATGCTTGGTTGAGTTCAATGATGTCCCCAACCCATCCATGCCACTCCATATATATATGGTTTGTGCAATGGATATGTCCTTCCTCCCAACTGCTGCGTCCCTTTGCACATCCAAGGGTTGACTTGGTTATGTTCATGTTAGCCTGCCCATATGTTAATAGATCAGCCTTTTCATATATAATACATGTCGGTGCCTTAACCCATTGCTTGGGTGGGTCACGGGTTAGCTCACTCATGCTGTCCACCAACTCACTCACGTCCAACCGTGTCACCTATCGCACCTATTCGCATCGCACTCTTGCATGGTTTGCTTGTCCACTGTTTCATTAGTTTGCCCAGCTCGTCCCACACTTGGGTGCCTCGCCCCCCCAGGTGCCCAACTCGAGTCACTCGGCGTGCCCATGCTCGATGACTCACCCACCATGTACATCATTACAAAGGGTGGATGCCTATGTACATCATCGTAAAGGGCGGGCACCCACCCAACCCGGCGTACTCACTATGTGTGTCACCTTTAACCGATGACCCATTGCACATAACTAAATGTCCACCTCCTAGTCACCTTTAATTGAACGCTCCAACCCGAGTCACCTTTAACCGAACACAGGTGCGCGTCGCACATCTCGGGCATGCCCGCACAACTTTAACTGCGATCATTGGTTTTTCTACTCTCTCGGGTGGTCGCCAACTCAAGGCCTTGATATCCTCCACTACTCTAATATTTTTTCACCCTTGACAACATAATCTCAACAACCTCCATCGCTAAGACATATATTCATGTATTGACGCCCAGATAGCTCTACTCATGACCATACTCCATGCCCAAATCTCATCTAACTCTATAAGAAAATCATGTGATGGATCCCCTGTGCTGGTGATTAGTTGGTTAGCTAATCCAACCGTAACATCTCCTCCTAAGAACACATGCATCTCACATCATCATCACTGTCATCACATCCTATTATCAGTCGCATCCATCTCGCACCAAATATTTTCTCATCAAGTCAAAGAGAGCACTTACTGCCGTGAGCATAAGACAATGAGTCTCATACCCATGCTTGTCTAGAAAGAGAGAGAGGATGGGAAAGAGGAAGGTTGTCCATATTCCTTCTCTAGTAGCTCAATCCATCTATTCAGATCTTCCTCCTCCAGTCTTTGCATGTATGCTTCCCGACTCTCCTCCTGAGTCTCTTGTCTCACATCTCTGTTTCCTTCCATTACCTCTAGTCTTCCTGTCAAATCCAGGACACTGTCAGACAATTCCTTGATAATATGTGTATGCTTCATGAGTTTTGTCCGTGTAGTGGAAAACGTCTCATAGAGTTCTTCATCCCTCTTGATGTCCTCCACATTCATCGCTGTCAATTTACACCTAGATGTCATAGCTGCCATGGTAGGTACCCCCAATGGTTCATCCTATCGTCCATCGTAAATATATAACTTCTTCATATGCGACACCATAATAGCTTCATATTGTTTCATAAATTCCATTTCCAGAATTGCTTCATAGTCATCCATCCATACTATTGTGAATTCGATCTTCCTAGACCACTCACCAATGCGTACATCCACATTCTTTGTGATGCCAATGGCCTTATCCGGTGGAGATTTCACTACTTTAAGATGAGCTTGGGTTGGTGAAACTTCAACCCACCTTTCCTTGCAGCTTCCTGCTTGATGAAGTTATGAGTCATACCACTGTCCACCATAGTGAGTAAAGAGCCTTTCCTAACCTTCATGTCAACATACTCCAATTTTTTCCTCTCAAGATCACTCCTTGGGATAGCCTCCATTGTTGCTGCAACAACCATTATCTAAATCACCCAAATCATTGGTTCCTCCTCCTTCTTCACATCAGCTTGTGTTACTACTGCCACTATTGATCTTAAAGGGAAATTATTAATTGTGTGGTCTTCTTCGCATAACCAACATTTCAGAGGATTCTTCACTTTCATCTTGCTACTTAATCTCAGATGCTCCTCCTTTGTAGTCTTCTCTTTTGGTTTATTAGACTTCTTTTCCATCTCTTCAGTCCCTTCATCATAATATTCTATCAGCCTATCAACTGCAGTAAATTCTTCCTCCAGTGTCTTGATCTTTTTCCTCTTCACCTCATTGTGTGCCCAAGGCTTCAATCCTATGATGAAGTTGAAAACCTTTTCTCTCTCCACCATGTCGAGTAACTCCAAGATTTCACTCGATAAATCCCATTGATATGCATGTAGACTCCTTGTTTTATTAATATACTTAGTCTTCATCCTTGCATCCCAAGTCTCATATTGTGGTCTAAAGTGAGTCTACAAAGCTTTATTCATATCTTCCCAAGTAGAGATAACATTAGCATCACCATGAGCAATCTGATTCAGCTTCATCTCCACCACATATTAGCATCCTTAGTGAGGAATTGAGTAGCTACCTTTACCTTGGCTTCCTCATCAGGAATCCTGAAGCGCTCCAAGTATTTCTCCATATCCGATAAGAAATTTCTATGTGCCTTTGCACTCCTCATACCATCATAAGAATTAGGTTCCTTGACTTTCATACGAAAAATCCCTCGAATTGGTCCCTGCCCAACTGCCTTCTTTAAGATAGAAATCTCGTTTCGAGCCTCCTCAATACTTTTCTACAACTTCATGATCTTGTCCAAACCTTGACCTTTTGCAGCTTCAAAGTTCTTGAATTCCTTCTCTGTTTTCCCATACTGCCACTTGGTGTACTCATATCATACCTTGAGGTTTTCATAATCTTCTTCCAACTTCATGAACCCATCCCTAAGTTCAACATTCTTAGCTCTCAATGAAGCCATCTCTAAAGTCATCTCTTCCATCTAGCACAACACTTTATCCATGAAAACTGTCTTGGGATTCTTGTTGGATTCACCTATAACTTGGGGTTATTCCACATTTTCCGCCATTAGTTTTTATTTTGAGCGTGTTACGACCATACACTATCTCGTTCAACTTCAGCCTTGCAAACTGCCCCTGTTAAACTCCCCAATGCCGCATTGTGACCAACTATCCAGTGCCCAAAATTCAATACCAACTAAAACCACTTCTTATTGTATTCTTGCTTCTTCTTCAATCAAAGCCCACTCTCTACAAAACAGGCTCTGATACCATTTGTCATGCCCCTATTCCAGTGGTAGTCTTTCAACCTCTCATAGGTGGGTGTGGCACCACTATACTTTTTCTTTTCACTAATACTCAAGTACTCAGACTACGCCTACTTCAACACTTAACCAATTTTATTCACAAGTGTTATTTTGCAACATAAATCATTGAATTATATTTCATTAGTTATCTTCAATAGTAGCAGAAATAAAACATCACATAACACATAGATCATATGTGGGAGGGGAAACTCCCATGTAAATTGGGTCTGCCCAATATACTTATAAATTCTTTAATTTAATTGTACAAAATATTTTACACAGTCATGCAACCAACAATAACTTGAACTACACACTGCTATACAAACCCGTGCACCCATTGTGCACTTTAACAACTCATTGTGCAACATTTTGCACACCTCACCCGAGTTTCCCAAGTGTCGTGCAACATTCTACACACTTGGACCAACTCTCATTCAACCTCGCCCAAGTCTGTCGTTCAGTCATGCCTAGACTTCTCATTCAGCCTCTCCCTCGACTTTCATTCAGCCGTGCCAAAATTTTCGTTCAGCCATGCCCACAATCACTGCTCATTCGTTCCCACAACCATCATTCAGCCGTGCCCAGGCCCTACATTCAACCTTGCCCAAGGTTTCGTTCAGTCGCGCCAAGCCTCCATTCAGTTGTGCCCAAGGCCTCTTTTTAGCCTTCCCAGACTTGACGTTCACTCTATACATTCGCGCCCAGAATCCACATTCAGCCGTGCCCAAGGTTATGTATAGCTGCATCCGGACTGCATGTTTGAATTTTCCCATCGTTCAACCTGCCCGTTGGTTATGAAGTTCGGCCTCTCATGGGAACCCCAAAATCTATGCTTGCATCAATACGTGATCCTTCCAACTTACACCCTGTCCGTATGATCGGCTCGTTAGTTCGATTCTGTGTTACTATTTCTATGTTATGCTTGGTCAAGTTCGATGATATCCCCAAACCATCCATGCCACTCCATATATATATGGTTTGTGCGATGGATATGTCCTCCCAACCATCGCGTCCCTTCACACATCCAAGGGTCGGCTTCGTTATGTTCATCTCAGCTTGCCCATATGTCAATGCGTTGGCTCAGTCATAATAAAATACATGTCGCTTCCTTAACCCATCGCTTGGGTGGGTTGTGGGTGGGCTCGCCCACGCTATCTGCCAACTTGCCTGCGTCTAACTGTGTCACTCGTCACGCTTATTCCCATCACTCTCCCATACGGTCTACCCATCTTCCGTTGCTTTAGTCTACCCATCTCGTTATGGGCACCTCACTCACTCGAGCGCATGCCCACCAAGGCGCCCAACTCGGGTCGCCCAACACCCCCTCGCCCGATGAATCACCCGCCATGTACATCATTGCAAAGTGCGGGAGCCCGCCCAACATGACGTGTCCGCTATGTGTGTTGTCTTTAATCGATGACCCATCACACATAATCGAATGTCCACCTCCGAGTCGCCTTTAATTGAACGATCCAACCTGAGTTGCCTTTAACCGAACATGCATGCCCGTCACACATCTTGGGTACGCTCGCACAAATTTAAACGAAATTATTGATTTTTTGACTCTCTTGGCCGCTCTCCAACTTGAGGCCCTGACACTCTTGATGCCCTTCGTGTTATGACAGCTAGTACATTTGATTTTGGACCTGTCTCAGATTACTCCAATGATTTACTGATTCACCATGCTGAAAAAACAAAACAAAACAAAACAAAAGGTTCATCTTAATTCCCCTCATGGGACAAGCCAATGATTGGAACAATGAGACCTTATCCCCTTCAACCCGTTTGAAATCTCATGGGGGGCATCTTTGGCCCATTGTCATAAGGCTCAAGGAGAAGGCTCCCCCACCCTCATCAAGTCTAGGCTCTTGCTAAGTCATAAATTCCTAGTATATCTTCTTTCTAGTTATTAAATATACTCTCATGCCATAATGGTAATTGCTTAGTTTGATATTGAACCTTCCCTATTTTACTCTAATAACAATTCACCATAGTAAAAAAAAAAAACAGACACAGAAAGTCCTTGAAAATAGCCTCAAATACCATGACCCTAGGTCGAGATGCATCTTGTTCTATAGATGACACACATGGAAAACATGATGGCATCTTAGTTACATTTGTGTTTTGTGTAAGCCTTTAGAAAAAGCCAAATCATTTCAACATACAATTAATAATTAATTTTTATTTTATTTTTTTTTAAATTTAATTTAAATTTGTTTTTCATTATTTTTATTTTTTAAAAAACATAAAAATAATTTTTATTTTTTAATTTATTAATCAATTTTACTTAAAAAAAATAAAATTTATTTTTGAAATTGAAATATTAAAAAATAAATAAAATTGGTTATCAATTAATAAATAATAAACAATCGTCAAGTTCCTGTTGAAATATGGCAACAACAATATTCCAATTTAATTTGTCCTTGAATTAAATTATGAATTAAAATCGAATTTAGTCTTAACAACTACTTGGAAATAATTAATTAATTTATTTTAAATTAATTGGTTGGAGAAATTTAAGTTAGAAGTCTTTTTGAAGTCATGCAAGATTTATCCCTTAAATTAAGGAGATAAGAATGAGTTATACTTGAGTTGTAATTAGTTAACTCAGTTTATTGAGTTAAGTCCAGTTAAATTAGTTCCAAACTGTTTGAGGAACTAATAGTGAGTTAACAGTCAGTTGATGCATGCATGCACTCAACTAGTGCTACTCCAGTTAATTGAAGATTCCCTCATCAGAAACTCATGCATGTCTATTATGAGAAAGGCCCAGTTGAGATTAAAGTCAAGGACAATGTACTATCAGTTGCATGTGTTTTCTCATGGAGAGAACTCATGCATGCAGCCAAGGATCATCCTTGAGGATTGCGCAGTTTTGGAGGAAGATCATCCACTTGGTTGAAGGAAAATCATCCACAAGGAACAAAGCAAGGAAATAGGAGTTTGGAGGGCAGAGAGGAAGGCTGGAGAGAAGCCAAGATTTCCTGTGAGCATCTGTGAGGATTCTACTAAGAGTTGGCTAGCTGTGAGAGCTAAGGCTTTGTATAATTCCTATGTATTTCCACCATGTATGATAATACACTAGTGTGGGGTTTTTAGCTGAGCCTTTCCCCAAAGTATTTTCATGTGTATTGTGCGATTGATTCTTTTTTTTTCTGGTTATATTGTTCAGCTCGATCTCTAAGCTTCTGCAAATTGATAGTAGAAGTAGGTTATAGTATTCTAATTTGATTTATATTTCATTATCGGGTTAACCTACATAGATTTTCTACATGGTATTGGAGTTGTGAACAATATACTGAGAAGAGAATTCGACGTTTGAAGTTTGGGGTTGCAGGTGCAATTGAATTCATATCATACTTTAAGGTTGGCCAATGGCATTCTATGGCTTGAGACTCAAGTATGCCTTGGAAGGTAGCTCAAATTACATAGCATGGAAAGATAGAATGGAGGCTGTATTAGAAGACAATGGCTTGAAGGAATTCATTGATAAAAAAATCCTAAAGTCAACTTCAACTAATGCACAAGAGTTGGCTAGTGGAAGAAGTGCGTGGCAAAGGCGAGACGGATTATCCTTGAGGGAGTTCAAGACCATATTGTCTCGAGTCTCCATGGGAAGGATACTCCATCTTCATTGTGGAAGACATTGAAGGACCTCTACCATAACAGTAGCGACCAGAGGAAATTGGCGCTCAAGGATAAGATTCGAAGAATCAAGATGGAGAAGGGCGATACTATTTCCACATATCTAAACAAGCTCACCACCTGCAGAGATGAGCTTGGCAGTGTGGGAATAACTACTGCCGATGATGATATAGTGAGCCTCACTCTCCTTGGTCTTCCAAAGAGTTGGAATAGCTACCAGGACTTTATGAATGGAAGGAAGAAACTGTTAGATTGGGAACGACTGCGGTCAGATCTTATGCAGGAGGAGATCAGGAGGAGCACACGAGATGGTTCTTCATCCAAGAATGATGATGAAGAAAATTTGGCCTTAGCAAGAAAGGAAAGGAAAGGGAAGGGAAAGGATTCCCATTTGAAATCAAATTCTTCTCATGGAGGGGAAGAAGGGTGACATGTCTAAGTAAGATGCTTTAATTGTCACAGGATGGGACATTATGCGACTAATTTCCCATCGAAGAAGCCCAAGAAGGGATCCTCGGAAGGATCAGAAGGTGAGACATTAGCCTCTCAGTTCAAAATGGACTTTACCCTCATCACATGCATGGTGTCATCGATGATGGGTTGTGTCTGGTATCTTGATAGTGGAGCCTCCTTCCACATGACCAGTGATAAAAATTTATCTAGTGCCTTGGAGGAGAAATACTTCAAGATGCGCATAGAGATGGGCGACGAAGGTATAGTATTTCAACAGTGGGCACGATTGCTTTCTAGAGGGAGCATGGAGCTCCTCTCACCTTGATAGATGTGATGTATGTGCCTGGACTGGAGAAGAACTTGGTATTGGTCGCGATGTTGGAGGACAAAGGCTACAATGTTGTCTTCAGTAAAGGAAAGGCATTCCTAAGACACATAGCCACGGGCTAGACCAAGAGGATACGGATTCAAGTGAAGAATCTCTATAAACTAGAGGTAGATGATTGTGTAGCATTGAGTACGAAAGCATAATTTGTGCAAAGCCAAGACATTGGCGAGTTGTGGCACAGGCGGTTGGGCCATTTTCATCATGGGGCTTTGAAGATAATGCAGCAGATATCTACAGGACTTCTCAAAGGTAAACTTGAGGAAGTTAACACATGCAAAGGTTGTACCTTGGGAAAGTACACCAAGTCTTCCTTTCATGATCGAGACAGTCGAGCAGAGGCTATATTATAGCAAGTTCATAATAATTTGTATGGACCATTCTCGGCGACATCCACAACGAAGCAAAGGTATTATGTGATTTTCATTGATGAATATTATTGTAAATGCCAGATTTATTTCATGTAGAAGAAGGACCAAACTTTAAAAAAGTTTTGTGAGTTCAAAGCTTTGGTCGAGAAAGAGTCAGGGAAGAAGATCAAGGCCTTGAGAAGTGACATCGGTGGAGAATATGTCTCTCAAGAATTTAAGGACTTTTGTGCAGCAAAAGGAATTAAATGAGAGTTGACGACACCTCATAACCCACAATAGAATGGGGTGGCCGAGAGGAAGAACAAAATTATTGTAGGGGCAACATGGGCAATGTTGCATGACCAAGGCCTACCACTTCACTTATGGGTTGAGGCATGCAACACAATGGTCTATTTTCGGAATAGAAGCCCGCATTGCATACTTGGGATGAAGACACCAGAGGAAGCTTTCTCCGGTAAGAGACCAGATGTGGGTCACTTCAGGATCTTTGTCTCATTGATATATTTGCATGTGACAAAGGATGCATGGAAGAATATTGAGCCAACAATAGAGTTGGGGATATTTGTGGGGTACACTGATACACCTCACAACTATCAGGTGCACTTGCCTACCAGTCGGAGGACAGTGGTTCGCAGAGATCTCAAGTTTGATGAGCAGAAGGCCATGCAAGTTTCCCTTTTGAGAGGGAGCTCCAATTGCAGGCTGTGGAGGAACTGTTGGTTCCTAAGGAGGAGAAGCCTTAGACTAATTTGGAGCAGTCGCATGCAAAGGTTCCAGGAGTGGAGACATCCACTCAAGCAAAGTCTTCCAGATATATGGACGAAAGCACACAAGAGAAGTTGATAGATTATTGGAGGATGCAAGAGAGAATGTGAGAGCACCATCTTCTCAGCACAGATAGAGGAGGTCACCTAAGAGGTACACTAGATACTTGTCCCTTGCTGGGGAATGTGTTGAGACCGAGTCATCTTCCTTTGAGGAAGAAATGTAGCAGCTGATTTGGGTTGATGCTATGGTGGAGGAGTATGACTCCATAGTTCGTAACAACATTTGGGACGCGGTTCTGAGACTGGAGAACAAGTCAGTTGTGAGTTCCTGTTAGGTTTACAAGGTAAAGAAAGTTGCAGATGGTAGTGTGGAGAAGCATGAGGCAAGATTTGTTGCCCGTGGCTTTTCAAAAGTCGGGGAGGATCATGTTGCTACAGTATATATTTCGACAGAGGAGCAAGATGCTAACATTTTGACAAATGCATTGTCAAAGTGTAAATTCGAGTTCCATAGAGATAGGATTGGGGTGGAAAATAATCCATTTCTTGTTGAGAGGGAATGTTGAAATATGGCAACAAGAATATTCCAATTTAATTTGTCCTTGAATTAAATTGTGAATTAAAATCGAATTTAGTCTTAACAACTACTTGGAAATAATTAATTAATTTATTGTTAAATTAATTAGTTGGAAAATTCAAGTAGAAGTCTTCTGAACACTCAAAGAGTTACCCTTAAATAAGGAGATAAGATTGAGTTAATTTATGTATTGATTAATCACTTTACTGAGTTAAGTCAATTAAATTAGTTTCAAACTGTTTGAGGAACTAATAGTGAGTTAACAGTCAGTTGATGCATGCATGCACTCAACTAGTGCTACTCTAGTTAACTGAAGATTCCCTCATCAGAAACTCATGCATGTCTATTTTGAGAATGACCCAGTTGAGATTAAAGTCAAGGACAATGTACTATCAGTTGCATGTGTTTTCTCATGGAGAAAACTCATGCATGTAGTCAAGGATCATCCTTGAGGATTGCGCAGTTTTGGAGGAAGATCATCAACTTGGTTGAAGGAAAATCATCCACAAGGAACAACACAAGGAAATAGGAGCTTGGAGGGTAGAGAGGAAGGTTGGAGAGAAGCCAAGATTTCTTGTGAGCATCTGTGAGGATTGTACCAAGAGCTGGCTAGCTATGAAAACTGCAACTTTGTATAATTCCTATGTATTTCCACCATGTATGATAATACAATAGTGTGGGGTTTTTAGCTCAGGCTTTCCCCAAAGTATTTTCATGTGTATTGTGCGATTGATTCTTATTCTTCTGGTTATATTTTTTAGCTCAATCTTTAAGTTTTCACAAATTGATAGTAGAAGTAGGTTATAGTATTCTGCTTTGATTTATATTGCATTATCGGGTTAACCTACACAGCTTTTCTATAGTTTCACTAGCACAATCGGTTGAGGACGGGCCTCGTCAGCAAGGCGACCCATGATCAAACCTCATGGGGGTGGTTGTCCCCTATGTTAGGGGCAGGAGACATGCTAAAAAATCTAGTCATCTAAGGGTTGGTGTGGCCCAGGTCGGGTGTGATTCCCGGGTGACTTTGACACTTTAGATGCCCCTGGGTCACAACTCCTCAAGCCATAGGTCAAGTCTGAAGGTGCTAAAAATTCCAATCAACTAAGGGTTGGTGTGGCCCAGGTCAGGTACAATTCCCATGTGACTTTGACAGCTTAGATGCCCCTGGATTGCGGCTCCTCAAGCCACAGGTCAAGCCTGGAGGATCACAAACAACTTGACAAACAAATAATAATAATAATAATAATAAACAATCAATGCACAACTCACTAAGTAATAGGGGAGATATGTAGGAGTAATGTAAGAAAATTTGTTATACGACCCAATACAGGGGAGATGTGTAGGAGTAATGTAAGAAATTATGTCAACATTTTTACATTTCGACCCCTTGATAAGCTTTATGACTTGTAGAATTGCTTCCAAGGGTAAAGGAAAAAGAAAACCCACATTTCCACCATGATGAATGAACAGATCAATATGAGGACATACCTTGATCCGAAGTTCGTTAGTCTCGGTACATGTTGCACACTGCAGGAGCTGCAAGTTTTTTTTCGCTTGTTCAAACAATACCGGTATGTGTTTGCATGGACATATGATGGTATGAGTACATACGACACACGAATAATCCAACACGCAATTCCAATTAAAGAAGGGGTTAAGCCAGTTTAGTAAAAATTTAGGAAAGTACATTCGTCACTTGAACCCCTTATACAGAAAGAACTAACTAAGCTATTGGATGCTTGGATCACTTGCAGAGTTCGTCATTTTACATGGGTTTTTAATTTAATTTTCATACGTAAGAAATTTGGGAAGATCCGCTTATGAACTTATTTATGAAACTTGAACCACGCTCGTAACAAAAACAACTACCTCGTGTCGTCAATGGAACCTATGTTACATGCAATATTTGGAGTAGGAATGTTGTCTTTACTAAATGGTCTTACATGATACAACCAGGTTCTAGTAGCAGAACCTGATAGTTTGACACTGGTTCAGGAGAAGCTTGGCTTATCTACAAACACTTTACGAGAGGGTTGACCACCTTCCTGTCAATGGCCAAGATCTCAAACACTATTTTCAGTAAGTTGTGGCCGCGCCTCGTGCTATGTAAATATTCTATTTACTACTTGTTGTCTTTTTGCTTTGCTTACTATTTTTGTTCTATTTTGTTTGGTTTTCTTAGTATCATATGATTTTTGGTTTTGTAAATAAGTGTTGCCCTCTATTGAGTTCTGGCTTTTGAATGAGTATGTGGCTGAGATCCAAAGAGTCTTGTGACACTGCAACAATTGGGCAGTCCTGCGTCTGTCTTCTCTATGCTTGGTTATAACCTTTGGTCGATGAAGTCTTAATGGAAAATACGAGTTGTCTACAAGGGAAGCTTGGGTCCAACCATGAACCTGTGTCCAAAATGGGAAACCCTATGCCTGTACTCAACATTTTGTTCTATGTGTTCAAGCTCATCTAACTAGTAGAAATGGAGAAGGGGAAAATCTAAATGAGAAAACATATGTTAGAGGTCTTACATGCTTCTTTGAAGGAACAACCTCTTCTTCTCTCAATAAGTCGAGATACCTCTTCCACTCCAAAAATAAATAAGTACCTATGCAAAGTCCTCTTAAAAAATACAAATGTGAAAGAAGAGAAAGGCTTCCTATGCAGAGAGGTGAAGCATGCAACTCCACCGGAGTACTGACCAGGCTCGTTGGCAGTGGAGAAATGTGTGTGTTCCTGCGTGACTCCATCGGGGTATTGTCTAGGCTTGCTGGCAGTGGAGAAACACTAGAGATGAAAACTTATACTTTGATTTTTTTTAACTCATGAGCTAAAATACCCTTCCCGATTTCAAAACATTGTGATCAAGCTAAAACTTGTTGTTTTGTTTGACTGAGTTGGCGAAAGGTGAACCATGTCTGTCCATGGGGTAAGTGGGGAAACCAAAGTAACCCGCATATCAATTCAATACTCCCTGATAGATCAAGGCCCTATGTTGTCAATGGACCAGAACAAAGAAGCTGGTATTCAACTAGTGTGTCACCAAGTGTTGTAGCGGAAGAAACACCTTCCAAAATTTTGGTTTGCATCTAATTTTAGAGCCTTCCTTGGGTTTTCCCTTGATCTTTGCAAGCACTCAAGCTCATCCCATGAGCTTGTGTTGAGTCTTTGCACCCTCCTCACCTGACCATTCACCAGACATATTTTAGTATGTTGGTCAAAATGTCATGCTTTTAGTCATGTTCTGGATCTGTTCACGTATGTCTTTGTGTGTATAAGTTGTATTTGCTATATAAGAATATGTCGCACTCACACACGAAGTTGTATGAAATGTCGCATAAGTGTTGCACTTGTCACTCACACTCGTTGACCAGTCACACTAAGCATGCTTTTTTGTTAGTTCGAGGTGTATTTTCATTGAGTCATGTTGAGTGTGTGTTCGTAAGGTCATGCATGCACAAGTTCACTCGCTCACACACTTAGTCATTTTTCTGAAATTCTATCGATTGAACCACCCTCCAATAGCTAGACCTTTGCTGAGTTGCACTGCAAAAAAGATGCTAGCATGCCCACCTCCGTTGAATAAAGTAATTGCGTAGACATGAAGGATATGCACTCGCTTACTATCACTGCACTGTCCTTGAAATTTTTGCAGTTCTGTCAGTCAATCACCCTGTCAGCCGACCTGTTGCTCCTCCTAAAAACTGTGCAGTTTTCATGGGTTGTCCTCCAACTGTCCGACACCTCGCTCAACCCAAAAACTATGTAGATATGTCCTGTAGGCCAGCCTCCCAGTTCTGTGCAGTTTTGGCCAGTCAACTTCCATAGCCTACTGCTATCCTCCCCATAGAATCTACGCAGTTTTCACTGCCAGAGTCCTCCCCGTTTGCTGCAATGCCTGCCTAGAAAATTTGCATATATCTTCCCTTCAGCCAAGCCAGATCCTGCAGATAGTCACTGCTAATCTAGACTGCCCATCTCAACCTGCTAGTGACCTCTATGCAATTTTCCTTGACAGTGCCTGGAGCCTACATCCTATCATGAAATTTCTTTTGTGCAATTTCAGAGTCTTGTCCTTTGTCCCGGTCACCTGCACCTAAAAACAAAAGATGATGCATCATGGTAGACTATGAGATTTATGCATTTGATGTTGTCTCATCATGAGTGATTGAAAATACAAGTACATGGATGAGACATGGCATGATGATGAACGAGATGAACAAGGAGTGCATGCTAGGAGACTTGTTCACAAATAAATTAACACATGAAGCATGCCAAGTACAAGTGAAGGGGAGACATGCACGTGCAACATCAAGAAAACACTGAGACCATCGAAGAATCCACACACCTTTCCATGCGGAGGTGTAGTTATGATACACCAAGAGCACATTCATCACTCAGCAACACTACAACTCGACATGGACACCACCACCAACATGAACATACCAACTCTGTCATGTTGAGTCATGTCATGAGTAATCTCGGCCACATCATTACTGTGGGCCATATTGTGTAATCAATGTAATGTAACATTGAAGTCCAAGAGACCCACATGTAAAGTTGAAGAGTCATGTAAGTCAAACAATCGAACAATCACATGGGTCAGTTTCACCCTTGGCTATATACACCTCTCATTTGTACATGCAAAGGAGTTTTCACCTTGGCTCCTCCCACATAGCCTTAAGAGTCCATAGTATTTCCTGTGAGGAGCGAGTAGTGGATCCAACACCCTGCTATTAGGGTTAATGATGTGATGGTGTACTGACATGTCTTGGAACTTTCTCTTAATTCAGAACCCTGATGACAGGCTAACACATTTTCACACATGTATTTTGTTCATTCGTAAGACTATTTGGATGCTTGTAATGCATGTTTCTTTAACTTGTATTAAGATAATTGAACTATTTCGGTTGTTCTAGTACATATGCTTTCGAAAATGTGTTGTATCAATTGTTAACATTGTCTCGCCCATGTGGGCTATTCTACTGGACGCTCGACAAAATCTGTTATGAACCAGCTCAAGAAAATATAGAAAAGATAGATCATCGCCTTAGAATTCAGCCTCTTCGAGGGGGCAACCTCCTTTACATTACATAAATGAA
>APFE030892459.1:61199-81867 GCA_000404065.3 Pinus taeda
AATATAAAGCCACAAAAATAACAATAGAGGGATTCTATGGGGCACATCAATAACAATATGGGGGCAATAGGGGCACAAAAATATTAATAAGGGGTATAACTACAATAGTAATGGGGTAATCACTAGTATTATAGGGACCCAACAAAGTCGGTCTCATAAAATTGTTATAACGACCATCACACTTGTGTGGACTATTCCACTGGGTGTTGTACGTGCTATTCATTCACTATGTGTATGTGACTATTGCATCCATGTGGACTACTCCAACGGATGCTATGCATGTCATGTTGTGTTGTGTGTCTCTAACAGAGTTGGGACTATTCCATTTCGACTTGAGACTCACTCTTGCCCTCTACCTCTATAGTGAAAGAACGTTGACACAAGTAACACTAAGCACTCACCTGACATGTGAACCTCTCCGTTTAAAGACAAAGAAAACCACTCTTATGTGCTGACAAGCAAGAGCTAAGGAAAAACTTTAAGATAATGGCAACCGGGCCATCATACCGGATAGGACTCCTACACCAAACAGTGTGAGGTCTAGTTGGGACTTCATACTGGGGAGATTCCCTGAATGTTGGCAGGTCAAGCACCGTCAACAGAACCATTGAGCGACTAATGTTTCTTACTAAATATGTTGTGCAAATTTAATTTTAAATTTTAAAAGTTGGCGCGTCGCGGGAGGAAGGGGAGGGCGAGATAGGGGCATGTGGCCCCAACCCTAGGTTTCATGCATACCATGTATTCGAGCGTCAAAGCGGAGGGGCCGAGCAGTTAGCCTAGACCTTGGTCCCATTATAACACATGTAACACTAGGCAGAGATTGCGGAGGTCCGGTGAGTGTGGCCTTTGGCCCATGCCCCTGGCCATATTGTTTTCCACCTGACCATTAAAAAAGGTAGAAGTTGGGGTCATGGTGTCCAACTAAGCATCCAACAATTTCCAAAATTAACGGTGGAATTCATGCTGAAAACACATTGATTTCTTTCCTAGCAGATTAACCATAGGAGGAATTCATTGTTAGTTTAGCTAGTTTTGTGAATTTGCAGGAAATATAGTAGAGAAATGGAGAAGGAGGCCTAACTTGGCCATTTTTCAGCCTTTTTGAGCCCAAGAATAGCCTACACAAGGTATTTTGCGTGTTTTGGACACAATGACAACATTATTTTTTGATTTGAGCATTGTATGTTGATGTAATTTACATTTTGAGCATATAATATAAAGGGTCAACATTGGAAGATGGACCCAGAGATGAAGCCCAGGAGGGGTGAACTTCGTCATCAAATTACTGTTTTGTGATGCTGTGTGTTGTTTATTTTTATCTGGTTATTTCTACAAAAGTTAACTAAAATTACTAAATTTATGTGCTTTTGCAATTTCGATCCATTTCCCACAAGACATAAACTAGCTTGCAAACTTTTTCAAGAAACCTTAAATTTTTAATTTCAAATTAGTTTGGTATCAGAGCATGGTTGTTTTGAAAGTTTGATTGTGTTTACAATTATTTTTCAATGATTACAAGGTCTAAGTCGAGGAGAGGAGAAGGAGTGATTGAAGAACCAAATCCTCAAATTAGTTCAAGGAGGTCACAATCTCTAAAAACCCCACCATTCATGGCACATGAAGAAGGACAAGAGCTAATGTCTGGGAATAAGAGATGTTTCATAATGGATTTCTATGATATGTATGAGATGGTGAAAGTGTTGTACAATGAAATGACAACAAGGTTGTAAGGATAAATTTCAAATAAACATAAAGGTAATGGTGTTGATGGGAGCAAGCCTCTATTCCCTCCACAACCTCCTCCTTCACTTCCATCTTCACCTCCATCCTCACGTCCTCCTTCACCTGCTTGAACACCTAGACATACTCCTCCTAGATATCCAAAAGGACATGCTAAGTCTCCTTTTCTTAAGCTTTATGTCAAGTTTTAATTGGATATGTATAATGGGGAAGTAAATGCTGAGAAGTTGGATAATTTGGTTCGTCAAATTGAAGTCTATTGCAGTATTCAAAGGATTAAGGATGATGTTACAAATATCCAACTTGCTTCTCTTTGTTTGGAAAGTGAAATTCTCATTTGGTGGGAGGCCAAAACTCAAGAATATTTGAATATTTTTTAAAAATTATCTCTTCTTGGAATGATCTTTTAGCTGCATTAAGAAGGAAATTTTATCCATTAAATTATATGAAAAATAAATTATGGATTGGAAAAATTTTAGACAAGCTAAATGTCAGAGTGTTCAATATTACACATAAGAATTTAGAAGAAGAACTTTAATCTTAGGTATTGATTTGTCTTGACAAGACACTCTCCTTAAATACATAGGTGGATTACATAGTTATTTCAGACATACTATACTTATGTTTAATCCCACTAATCTAGATGAAGTATGTGTTCGGGAAACTCATTTATTGCTAGAGGCAATAATGTTTCTCAAGAGACTAGCAATAAACCATCCAGGTGAATGCTACAGTCAAGAAAGAGGGAGAAAAACTTGTAAACATCGCTCAAAAGAAGGCCATAATGAATATCATTATTGGAAACTACATCAAAAAATGAGAGCAAAGAAGTTCAATAACAAGGGGAAACAAAAGACTACTACTACAACTCAACAAGATCTAGGATCTGATTCAAGTGATGAAACCAAAATCACAACCTTGGGAATAAAAGGTAAAGCTTCAAATGGAAGTAATAGTTCTTATAGTAAGCCTATTATGTCTCAAAATGATAAAGAAAGAATTGATCCTTTCCATATCAGGGTCATTACAAAACATACCAAAGTTGATACATTGTTTGATTGTGGGTCCCAAGTTAATATAATTTCTGAAGAAATTTTCAAGAAAATAAATCTAGAAACTAAACCTTACCCTTTGGGTTGGGTATGTGATGATGCTAAATTTCAAGTGACAAGAAAATGTAAACTCAAATTCACCATCACTGCAAACTTTATAGATGAGGTAGAGCTTGATGTTGTACCACTTGACATGTGGAATTGTTTTAGGGAGTCCATAATTGTATGACTGAAAAACCATATTCTATCGTCATGAGAACAAATATCATCTTTTTAAATATGGAGTTGAGTATATTGTTAGAGCACATCAGAAGAAGATGAACTTACATCTTGTAACTTTTGTTCAAATGAAAACGCTTTTAAATGCTAGTAATAATTTTGTGTTGTTGATGATCAAAGCTAAAGATATTGCTGAATTTGAAGCTTTCAAAGGATGTGATTCTAAACTAAAGCTTGATTTTTTTTGAAGTTGTTAACACTTATGACAAGATTTTTCAGGAACCTGAAGGGTTGCCTCTTAAAAGAGGAATCTAACATGAGATTCATTTGTAGTAGGATACACCACTTCCAAACATTGACATGTATAGAATGCCAATTTTGGAGAATGCAGAAATCAAGAAGAAAATTCAAGATATGCTTGACAAAGGGGTCATAAGGACTAGCACATATCCTTGTGGGTATCCTATTGTTTTGGTTCCAAAGAAGGATGGTACATGGCACATGTGTGTGGATTTTTGAGCTTTGAACAAAATCACAGTAAAGAATCATTATCCTCTTCCTCACATTGATGATTTTCTAGATCAATTAAATGATCTTTTTTATTGTACTAAGTTAGATTTGAGAAGAGGTTATCATCAGATAAGGATTGTGGAAGATGATATTTAGAAAACTGCTTTCAAGTCAAAACAAGGTTTGTTTGAATGATTAGTTATGTCATTTAGGCTTTGCAATGCATGTGCAACATTCATGAGGGTTATGAATGATGTGTTGAGACCATTACTTGATAATTTTGTCTTAGTCTACTTAGATGATATTCTAATTTTCAGTAAGACTCGGGAAGAGCATGTGAAGCATGTGAAGCAAGTTTTAGATGTCTTGAAAAAAGAGAAATCATAGTTGAAGATGTCTAATTGTGAATATGGTAAAACCTATTTGGTTTATTTGGTTCGTATTGTAAGAGGGGGTGAATTGAATATTGATACCTCAAAAGTTGAAGTCATTGTGAATTGGCCTAAACCCAACAATGTAACAGAAGTTAGGAGCTTTTTGGGAGCAACACAATATTGGAGAATGTTTATTGCTAACTTCTCATACATTGAAGCACCATTACATGATTTGACAAGTGTGAAACAAGTATTTAAGTGGGGAGTCAAGCAACAGAAAGCCTTTGACACATTGAAAAATAAAATTAGTACATCACCAGTTCTAGCACTTCTAGATCTTAAGAAGCCATTTGAGATTCAAACTGATGCAAGTGATTATGCCATGAAAGTAGTTTTGATGCAACATGGTAAGCCTATTTGGTACCATTCTCGAAGCCATTACGATTGAAATAATTAAATATCCAACTTATGATAAAGTGTTGTATGTTTTGGTACAAATCATGAAGAAATGGAAGCACTATTTGATGGGTATAGAAACGATTATTCGTATTGACCATCAACCTTTGCAATATTTACAATTGCAAACCAAGCTACAACAAGCTAAACACTTCAGGTGGATGGGGTTCCTACAACAATTTCATTTGATATTCAAGTAAAAGAATGTATATACAAAAAATTTGTTGTTATGTTATCAAGGTCTATTGTTAATGCATCTATCATTCTTAAGCATAGCTCAATTATGCATGAAAGTTACATTGAACTATATGCTCAAGATGACGATTTTAAATGTGTTTATGCAACTTTGATTCAAGGAAATCATGTTAAAGAGTTGGATTATCATGTTCATGACAATTTGTTGTATCATCTTGGCAAGTTATGTGTCCCATAGGGTGAAAGAGTCAATGTCATAAGGGAATCCCACACTTCTCTTATTGCTGGTCACTTTGGTGTAGTAAAAAACAATTACAGAAATTCAAAGGTATTGTTATTGGCCTCACATGAATAAACATGTTTCAAGATATGTAAGAGGATGTTTCATGTGTGCTACTATCAAGCTAGAAATAGGAAATTAGGTTTGTACACTCCACTTCCTAGTCCCTTTCGTCCTTAGGAAAGTATTTCTATGGATTTTGTAGGGGGACTACCAATGTCTAGAAAAGGTCATGATTATCTATATGTTGTTGTCGATTATTTCAGAAAAATGTGTGTGTTTATGGCATGAAAGAAACAAGTTACAGTTGAACAGACCATAAATATTTTCTTCCAAAATGTATGGGTTCACTTTGGGTTAACAACTTTAATTATTCCTGATCAAGATTCTCAATTTTTCAGGAAGTTTGGTGAAGTTTATGGGAAATCATGGAAACTAAGTTGAAGAAGAGCACAAAATTTCATCCATAAATCGATGGTTTGAAAAAAGTGGTAAACAAAATAGTAGTGCATCTTTGTTGTGGATATTGTGGTAATCATCTTAAACTTTGGGATGAGCATTTCCATTACATCCAACATGCCTACAATTATGCCAAGAACTCATCTACACAAGTATATCCATTCGAATCTTGTTTGGGTTATTTGAAAAAGTCTCATTTGGATTTCATATTTGGTAAATATACTGCAGTAAATGGGAATAGTGATGTGGATAAGGTCAATCATGTCATTGAACAATTTCAGCTAGTGCATCAAAGGGTACAAGAACAACTTGAGAAAAACAAAGAAAAGTACAAAGCAGTGCATGAAAAGCATCGAGTTGATCATGCTTTCCTAGTGGGAGATCAATTTTGGTTGTATATCAGGAAGGAAAGGCTTCAAGGTGAAGGTAAAAATATCAAGCCAATCAAATATGGTCCTTTCAAAATTTTGGAGAATATTTGGTAACAATGCTTTTCAATTAGATTTTCCACTTTACATGCAAATTTATTTAGTTGTGAATGTGGAAAACTTGAGATTATATGAGCCTCCAATGATTGATGAGCATGAAGAGAATGTTAAGATTCCATCTATTGAATTTTTTCTCCTGAATATTTAGATGAGTTGCAGGAAGACTCAATTATTGACAGGAAAATCAAGACTTCATGTAGAGGCAATGTGGAGTATCTTCGAGTGCGGCTCAAAGATATGAATCCAAGTAAAGGAAGGTGGATTGAGATTGGGAAAATGAGGGACTTGTACCCTCACTTGCTGAATAAAAATAGACTTTTGGTGGTCCAAAAGCTTCCAATGGGAAGAAATGATCAAGGGGATAAAAAATATGCTAAAAAATATAAGTGCTCAAAATCACTCAAAGTTAGTGACAAATCGTAGATCTCTTCGTTCTAATTCGAATGACGCTTGAATCGCCTAAATCTGAAAATGCATGTGAAAGTTATCACGTTCTGAAACTTTTGACAAATAACTAAAAATTCAACTTGCACGGTTGACTAGGCAACTGACTGGATAGGTCATATGATGACGTCAACATATTACTGGGTAGTATGATGTGCAGTACAGGCCAATCCCATGCTGAAACATGGCATGGTCTTACATGGTGATTTGTGATTGGTTGGTGATTTTTATGGTGGATCAATCAAGAGGTGCCATGTGGCCCAATAGGAGAGCACCACATGGCCCTCGGGATTCATGCAAATTTTGAATTGGTCGATCGAAAAGCCTCTATTAGAATCAAACCCACGATCTCACATTCAACAACTGGGCATCGAACCATTGAGCCACTAATGTTTCTTATTAAATATGATGAGAAAATTTATTTTTAAAATTTTAAAGTTGGTGTTAGAGTCAGTATTTTCATATTGCCATCAATGATCAAGATTCCTCTTTCATATCATATTAGTGTCCCATTTGAAATTTTTTATCATTCCACCTAGGTCATCATGCAAAAATTTACTCACTGGTGGTAGTCCAAAATAAAAAATCACACTCCCCTCTAAAAAATTTGTATTTGCAGGTCCACCTTCATGTGTCTTGTTGAGAATCCATTGACCATAAAGGCTCATTTCATCATGTTTTATATTAGTCAAGTCCACCTAAAGTTCAGTCATTCAAGGTTCCATTAGGTCACCTAGGTTTTATTTTCCCAAGGTCCAAATAAATCACCATCTCACTGCATATGGTCAGAAAAGTATGAGAGTGAAGCTGATAATACATATATTTTTTAGTTAAGTAAGGGTTTACTAGCATGTAACCATGGTTACTGAAAGTCCCAAATGTGATTGTAAAAAGGGAATTTATTCCAGTTTGCAAATTCTTACTTCAAAACAGATGTAATAATTTTTATTTCTTTTATGTAATTTTATGTTTATTATATGTAATAAGTCACCATTTCATCTACCTACTCAATTCCATTGCCAATAGTATCTAAACAAAGGTCAAAATCAATATTTCCAAAGCATCATCCACCCGTCAAAGGAAAAAAGGTCAAAAAGTCAAAGAGCATTAGTATGAAAGTTTGAAAAGTGACATGAAACATTAGAGAATGGGTTTGAAAATCATAAATCAAAACTCATTCAAGTATAAAAGCCCTCAAAGTCATTTATGCTACCTCCATTTCACTCTTACACTTTCAAAACCTCCTCAGCAAAAGAGAAATTTTGAAGTTTAGGTGAAATTGGGAAAAACAGGGGCAGAGGGCACATTTTGAAAGTAGAGGACATGTTTAGAAAGTGGAGGGATCATTCAACGCTGGTGCTGTGTGTTTGCTAGGAAAATCCAGTATATTTTCTAAGGGCGCTATGCGCCTGTAAGTGAAGGGCGCGTTTGACCGTGGTGCTGCGCCTTTGCCTGAGAACAACCAGAAGTTGCCCAAAGTGCCCTACATTTCTCCAAACACCAAAATTTTCCACCAAGGTGCTCCAAGCAAGCAAGTAGGATAAGATTTCATTACTCCTCTCCTTTACATTTGATTTATAGAGTGTTTCATTGGTTTTGGAAGTCATACTAAGTTTAAAACCCTAGTAACCTAATTGTAATCCTAAAACTAATTCCCTAACATCCCACTACCATTTATATATTTCATAATTACCCCTGTCACCTCCATATTTCCATCTCCTCACAATTCCTCACCTCCTTCCATACTCGCAACACCTACATTCCACTTCATGATTCCCTTAGGGTTTGACTCCAATAATCCATGGTTGAAGAAGAAAACATAGGTCAGAGTGAGGAAGAAAGACATGAAAGGAGGCAAAATAAGAAAGGAGGGAGAATGATTAGACATGAGCCAACCAACACCAGAGAACTCATGGCATCTCCCATCACTATGACAAGTTTCAAGTATGTGGGTTGTTTTGAGTTTTGTGACAAAGTGGAAAGGATTCAACATTGATCTAAAAATGAGATCTAAGACAATTATTAAGGTATTACAGACTCATGTGCATGGATTTTCCTATGTTACTTTGTGCAATGGATTGATAATATTGTGAAATACATAAACAATGAAGCAGTTAAAGAAACATAACAAACAACACATATAAACACAACAAGTTTAATATGGAGTTCACCCAAAACTCCTTGGCTACATCTCCTAGTCTAACCTTCAGTGGTGGCCTCTCTATTATGTCTTCAGAAGCAGAGTTTTACAACAGTATGAGCTCAATTTGAGTCTCAACACACATAATAAATACAATAGCAAGAGTTTTTCTTGAACCCCTCAAGCCTCTCTAAGTACACAGACTCACTCTATCACTCTCTATCTTTGTCTTTGCTCTGTATCAGCACTACTTGCAATGTTTTCTTTCAATCGATGGCTTTAAAGCCAATCTGCACTGTCTGTTCATTTCCTCTTCTCAGGCTTTGGCTCCCAGCCTCTGTCCGCTTGAATCCCCATTCTAGGCGTTAATTAATCACTGCTAACGTTTTTAGGGGAGGTGGCCACCTGTTCTGCAACAAAAGAGTCCATCTGGCTGTTGAAATCCCTGGAACAACCATTCTCTTTTTGCACAGAGAAATGCCTTCAAAGTCGGGAAAATTCACCACAACACAGTCTTTCAGACTTCAAATATTCATAAATGCACCCCATTCTCCTATCGGGTCTGCCTGAGATCGCTTATCGTATGTCACGGATGCTTGTTCCATAGTTCCCCTTTGTATTTTTTTAATACATTAAAATATCGCAAAAATATCATAACAATGGCCACATGCCCCTATCCATATTGTTTGCCACATGAACATGAAAAAGGTCAGAAGTTGGGGCCATGAAACCCAACTAATTGTCTAGCAATTTGTGCAATTAACGATGAAATTCGCATCGAAAACACGTTGATTTGTTGCCTGAAAGATTAGTCAAAGGAGGAATTCATTGCCAGTTTAGCCAGTTTAGTGAATTTGTAGGACATATATGATAGAAATTAAGGAGGCCTAACTTGACCATTTTTAAACCCAAGAAGAGCCTACACACTTTAGGGGATTTTTGAGGTCTAAAATGGGCCTCCTAAGGAAATTATAAAATAATAGTGGAAATGATAAAATAAGATTAAATTATATCATCAAATTTTAGAGGGAAAAAAGAAAAAAACTATTTTTCAACTCGTATTTTCAACTTATCTCCTTATGTATTTAGTCAAATTTTGAGTGGCAACACTCGTTAGATGCATAATTTGATTCCTCATCCAAGAAGTACCCAAGTTGCATACTTTAATTAAACCCTGCTACACGAAAAACGAGAAATACATGAAAAAATGTGATTGCAATAACGTTTTTCATGTATTTCTCATTTTTCATGTAGCATGCTACATCGAAAGTATGTAACATGGGAACTCCTAGGATGAAGAATTAATTTTTGCATTTAACGAGTACTCCCGCTCAAAATTTGAGTAAAATCTTAGGGAGATATGTTGAAAATAAGAGTTGAAAAATTAGTTTTATTATTTTTTATTATTTTTACTTTTTTACTCCAAAAATGATGAATCATCCCCCATGGTTGATGTCATCATCTTGAATCCTATTGGTTCTAATAAAGTTTATTTTGGCTATACATTTTTCTTAGGATGCCCATTTTAGACCTCAAAATTCCCCTAATGAGTGTTTTTGGGTGTCCTGGACACAATGATAACATTATTTTTGTGATTTGAGCATTGTGTGTTAATGTAATTTACATTTTGAACATATAATATAAAGGGCCAACACTGGAAGCTAGACCCAGAGATATAGCCCATGAGAGGTGAATTTTGTCGTCAAATTGTTGTTTTGGGATGTTGCATGTTGTTCTCTAGTTATTTCTACAAAACTTAACTAAAATTATTAAGTTTATGTATTTTTGCAATTTCGATCCATTTCCCACAAGACATAAACTAGCTTTGCAAATTGTTTCAAGAAACCTTCAATTTTTAATTTCAAATCATTGTTATGTGTGATGAGACCCCAACAATTATTTCCCAAGGTGGCACAAACATAAACCATGATGAAAAATAGTGTATACTTATGGGATGACCTGCTTCCTCTGTGCAAACTTAACTCCACTGTCATGCCCCCGATGATTCCTACTAAGGTGACACTTGGAGTTATAATGACCCCATGAGATAGGTTGTATGACATGCTACTCATTAAATATAAAATTCCCTCTTTTGCTTATTTGAATCTTGAAATTAGTGTGGGAATAAGTTAATTGGTTGTTGCTTCTTTGAAAGTGGAACCATTCAATTTGGCAATCCATATTATCAATCAAGATCAAATTCTGATGACAATTGTTTCATTCTTATATCCTTGGCTTGAGCTTAGTTGCAAGTGTTTAAGAACGATAAATGAATAATCTATGATTGTGAAATGTCTAAGATAAAAAGAATAGGACACAATAATCCTTGGTAGAAATGCATTCTTAGAGTAAATTATTTAACATATGTAGAGAATCTGTGATAGGTTAACTAGATAATGCAATATAAATCAAAGAAGAATACTATAACCTACTTCTACTATCAATTTGCGGAAGCTTAAAGATCGAGCCGAACAATATAACCAGAAGAAGAAGAATCAATGGCACAATACACATGAAAATACTTTGGGGAAAATCTCAGATAAAAACCCCACACTATTGTATTATCATTCATGGTGGAATTACATAGGAATTATACAAAGCCTTAGCTCTCACAGCTAGCTAGCTCTCTGTACAATCCTCTTAGAT
Source organism: Pinus taeda (assembly GCA_000404065.3). Classification (NCBI taxonomy): domain Eukaryota; kingdom Viridiplantae; phylum Streptophyta; class Pinopsida; order Pinales; family Pinaceae; genus Pinus; species Pinus taeda. The sequence goes on from APFE030892459.1 coordinate 72,206, forward strand.
TCTCATAGACAATCTTGGCTTCTCTCCAGCCTTCCTCTCTGCCCTCCAAGCTCCTATTTCCTTGCGTTGTTCCTTTTGGATGATTAGCTTATTACCAAGTGGAAAACCAAGCCTTCAAAGCTAGGCAATCCTCAAGGATGAATCCTTGACTGCATGCATGAGTTTTCTCCATGAGAAAACAAATGCAACTGATAGTACACTATCCCTAAACATTAATCTCAACTGGGTCTTTCTTAGAATAGACATGCATGAGTTTCTGATGAGGGAATCTTCAGTTAACTGGAGTAGCACTAGATGAGTGCATTAATGCGTCAACTGACTGTTAACTCACTGTTAGTTCCTCAAACAGTTTGGAACTAATTTAACTGGACTTAACTCAGTGAATTGAGTTAACTAATTACAACTCAAATATAACTCAGTCTTATCTCCTTAATTTAAGGGATAACTCTTGCATGACTTCAAAAAGACTTCTAACTTGAATTTCTCTAACTAATTAATTTAAAATAAATTAATTAATTATTTCCAAGTAGCTATTAAGACTAAATTTGATTTTAATTCATAATTTAATTCAAGGAAAAATTAAATTGGAATATACTTATTGCCATATTTCAACACTCCCTCTCAACAAGAAAGGGATTATCTGCCACTCCGCTCCTGTCTCTATGGAACTCGAATTTACACTTTGAGAATGCCTTTGAAAAAATGTCAGGATCTTGCTCCTCTATCGAAATATACTATAGCAACATGATCCTCTCAACTTGTGAAAAGTCACGAGAAACAAATGTTTCCTTACGCTTCTCCACACTACCATCAGCAGCTTGCTTTACCTTGTAAAGCCAACGGGAATTCACAACTGACTTGTTCTTCAGTCTCAGAATCCCAAACACTGTTACAAATTATGGAGTCATACTCCTCCACCATAGCATCAACCCAAATCGGTTATTGCACTGCTTCCTCAAAGGAAGATGGCTCAGTCTTAACACATTCCCAAGTAAGGGCCATGTATCCAGTGTACTTCTCAGGTGACCTCCTCTGTCTGTGCTGAGAAGATGGTGCTCCCACATTCGCTCTTGCATCCTCCACCAATCTCTCAGCTTCTCTTGTGTGTTTTCGTCCATCTCTGGAAGACTCTGCTTGAGTGGATGTCTCCACTCCTGGAACCTCTGTATGTGGCTGCTCCACATCAGTCTGAGGCTCCTCCTCCTTAGGAACCAATAGTTCCTACACAACTTGTAGTTGGAGCTCCCTCTCAAGGGAAACTTGCATGGCCTTCTGCTCATCAAACTTGAGATCTCTACGAACCACTGTCCTTCAACTGGTAGGCAAGTACACCCGATAGTTATGAGGTGTATTAGTGTACCCCACAAATACCCCCAACTCTGTTGTCGACTCAAGTTTATTCCATGCATCTTTTTTCACATGGAAATATACCGATGAGCCAAAGATCCTGAAGTGACCCACATCTGGTCTCTTACCAAAGAAAGCTTCCTCTGGTGTCTTCACCCCAAGTATGCATTGTTGGCTTCTATTCTGCAAGTAGACCATTGTGTTGCATGCCTCGACCTACAAGTGAAATGGTAGGCCTTATTCATGCAACATTGCCCGTGCTGCCCCTATAATAGTTCTGTTCTTCATCTTGGTCACCCCCATTCTGTTGTGGGTTATGAGGTGTCGTCAACTCTCGTTTAATTCCTTCTACTACACAAAAGTCCTTAAACTCTTGAGAGACATATTCTCCACCATTGTCACTTCTCAAGGCCTTGATCTTCTTCCCTGACTCTTTCTCAACCAAAGCTTTGAACTCACAAGACTTTGTGAATGTTTGGTCCTTCTTCTACATGAAATAAATCCAGCATCTACGAGAATAGTCAACAATGAAAATCACATAACACCTATGCTTCATTGTGGATGCCATCGAGAATGGTCCACACAAATCAATATGAACTCTCTCTAAGATAGCCTTTGCTTGACTGTCTTGATCATGAAAGGAAGACTTGGTGTACTTTCCCAAGGTACAACCTTTGCATGTGTCAACTTGCTCAAGTTTACCTTTGAGAAGTCTTGTAGATACCTGTTGCATTATCTTCAAAGCCCCATGATGCAAATGGCCCAACCACCTGTGCCACAATTGGCCAATGTCTTGGCTTTGCACCAATTCTTCTTTCGTACTCAATGCTGCACAATCATGCACCTCTAATTTATAGAGATTCTTCACCTGAATCCCTATCCTCTTGGTCTGACCCATGGCTATGTGTCTTAGGAACGCCTTTATTTTACTGAAGACAACATCGTAGCCATTTTCCTCCAACATCGCAACTGATACCATAGTTCTTCTTCAGTCTAGGCACATACATCACATCTATCAAGGTGAGAGGAGCTCCACGCTCCCTCTGAAAAGCAACCATGCCCACTCTTGAAACACTATACCTTCTGTCGTCACCCATCTCTATGCGCATCTTGAGGTCTTTCTCCTCCAAGGAACTGAATAAATTTTTATCACCGGTTATGTGGAATGAAGCTCCACTATCAAGATACTAGACACAACCCATCATCGATGACACCATGCATGCAATGAGGGTAAAGTCCATTTCGAATTGAGAGGCTAATGCCTCACCTTCCGAACCTTCTGAGGATCCCTTCTTGGACTTCTTTGATGGGAAATTAGTCACATAATGTCCCATCTTGTGACAATTAAAGCATCTTACTTTAGACATGTCATCATTCTTCCCTCCATGAGAAGAATTCGATTTGAAATGGGAAGCCTTCCCCTTCCCTTTACTTGCCTTACTCGCTAAGGCCAAATTTTCTTCATCATCATTCTTGGATGAAGAACTATCTCGTGTGCTCCTCTTGATCTCCTCTTGTATAAGATCCGACCACAGCCATTCCCAATCCGACAGTTTCTCCCTTCCATTCACAGAGTCCTTATAGCTATTCCAACTCTTTGGAAGGCCAAGGAGAGCGAGGATCACCATATCATCATTGACAGTAGTTATTCCCACATTCCCAAGCTCATCTCCGTAGGTGGTGAGCTTGTTTAGATATGTGGAAATAGTATTGCCCTTCTCCATCTTGATTCTTCGAAGCTTATCATTGAGCGCTAGTTTCCTCTGGTGGCTATTGTTCAAGTAGAGGTCCTTCAATGTCTTCCACATTGAAAATGGAGTATCCTTCCCATGGAGACTCGAGACAATATGGTCTCCAACTCCCTCAAGGATGATCCGTCTCGCCTTGGCCACACACTTATTCCACTCAACCAACTCTTGTGCATTAGTTGAAGCTGGCTTTGGGATTTCTTGATCAATGAATTCCTTCAGGCCATTGTCTTCTAATACAACCTCCATTCTATCTTTCCATGCTATGTAATTCGAGCTACCTTCCAAGGCATACTCGAGTCTCAAGCCATAGAATGCCATGGGCCAACCTTGAAGTATGACATGAATTCGATTTGCACCTGCAACCCCGAACTTCAAACTTCGAATTCTCTTTTCAGTATACTATTCACAACTCTGATACCATGTAGAAAATTTGTGGTAGGTTAACCCGATAATGCAATATAAATCAAAGCAGAATACTATAACCTACTTCTACTATCAATTTGCGGAAGCTTAAAGATTGAGCTAAACAATATAACTAGAAGAAGAAGAATCAATGGCATAATACACATGAAAATACTTCGGGGAAAATCTCAAATAAAAACCCCACACTATTGTATTATCATTCATGATGGAAATACATAGGAATTATATAAAGCCTTAGTTCTCACAGCTAGCCAGCTCTCAATACAATCCTCTCAGATGCTCATAGGCAATCTTGGCTTCTCTTTAGCCTTCCTCTCTACCCTCCAAGCTCCTATTTCCTTGCATTGTTCCTTGTGGATGATTAGCCTATTAACAAGTGGAAAACCAAGCCTTCAAAACTGCGCAATCCTCAAGGATGAATCCTTGACTGCATGCATGAGTTTTCTCCATGAGAAAACACATGCAACTAATAGTACAATGTCCTTGAGCATTAATCTCAATTGGGTCTTTCTCAGAATAGACATGCATGAGTTTCTGATGAGGGAATCTTCAGTTAACTGGAGTAGCACTAGTTAAGTGCATTAATGCGTCAACTGATTGTTAACTCACTATTAGTTATTCAAACAGTTTGGAACTAATTTAACTGGACTTAACTCAGTAAACTGAGTTAACTAATTACAACTCAAATATAACTCAATCTTATCTCCTTAATTTAAGGGATAACTCTTGCATGAATTTAGAAATACTTCTAACTTGAATTTCTCCAACTAATTAATTTAAAATAAAATAATTAATTATTTCCAAGTAGCTCTTAAGACTAAATTCGATTTTAATTTATAATTTAATTCAAAAACAAATTAAATTGAAATATTTTTGTTGCCATATTTCAACATCATAACCCTAAAATTTGTGTGAATTTTCCTTTAATTATTCCTCTCAAGTGAAATACTTCCCACCTCTCTTAATTATTAAACATTATCTAACCATTTCATATTAACATTAAAAATAACCATGTTAACATTAAATAAACATATAAATTTTTATTACATTTCTATTAATTTCAGCCAATTAAATATAAAAATACAATACCCTATTTATTTTTATATTTTAAATTAATATTATAAAAATAACATATTTAATTATAATATATAAAATATTATAAAAAAATTGTTGAGATTTTCTGTTTCATTAAAATAGGCAAAGATCTCAGTGTGTGACAACAATAGGAATTTGTTGCTAGATTAGCTCCAGGTTGTTGGGAGAGAGTTAATGCATCCTATATTTGATGTGAGAGGATTTATGAGGCAGTTAGATTCTCCTAGCTATAAAACAGGGATCCATACGGATTGTTTTTGGGTGTGTGAGAGATTTTGTGAGGAATTGATTAATTTTTTGTAATCTCCTGTTTGATTAATAAAGATTGCCGATGCCTATGTTTGATGGACGTAGCCCAGATTGGTTGGGTGAACCACGTTAATCTGTTGTCTCCTGTGCATGATTTTATTTGCTATGTATATTGTTTTATTTGCCTGCTACACATATTTGCCTCTAACAAGTGGTATCAGAGCAGTTGGAGGCGTGGCGCAGCGAAGGAGGTTCTGTGTTTAACGAGGTCCTGTTGTTGGAGCGTGGCGCTGTCCAACACATGTTTTGGACCGGATTGAAGGTGGACATATCAGAGTTGAACTGCTGTTGCATCCATTTTACTGTTGACGTATGATAATGGAGTGCATGATTGCTGGTGCGTTAAGTGAAGGAGCGCATGATTGCTGCAGTTGGAGACGCAGACAAGATTGGGTGGTATATGAATTAGAAAGCGATTTTTAATGTTATATGAAAACCAGAATCTGTTTTGATCGTTTCCTACCATAGTTGGTAATCATGCAACACAGACTTCCCTACGATAATAATATTTGCGCAGACCTATGATAAGCTGTTTGATATGGATTTGAAGAAGTAAGGAAAGGTTGTTGCGGAATAGGTCTGCTGGAGACAGCTATACTGTGCAACCTCACGAGCCCCGTCTACCCTGCTTCATCGAAATACGTGTTTGAGATTCTTTCCATCCAACAGAAGGAGTGTATCTCCACTGTGCTAATGCGTGGAGCGTATCTGCGTAAGTAGGATTGCTGCGTATTTAATTCAGTGCTGTGTGGAGAGTGTCGTCCTTTGTCTGATGAGTGGAGATGATCGTTGCTGATCGATACCCCAGAACTTGAACGTTGGTCAATATTTATGTGCTGTAAGTTTGGTGAAAAGGACCACATTGTTGTAAGCATTGAAGTTTTTTTTTAAAAGTCGTGTATACCGTTTGACATAAAATATTTCCTCTTCTTTTGTATGGTTTTAATGGAGTACTTGGGTTAATCGTGCATACCGTTTGACATGAAAGATTTCCTCTTCTTTTGTATGGTTTTAATGGAGGACTTGGGTTAATCGTGCATACCGTTTGACATAAAATATTTCCTCTTCTTTTGTATGAGGTGATGAAGGAGGGGCAGATATTTTATTTTTTTTTGTAAAGAAAAGGTAGTGTAGTATAAGGCATAGGCAGTTTTTTATATATTAATTACTGGTATTTAAAAGTTGGATTTGGAGATTATTATTTTTTGGTTGATACAAGATGGCAAAAACTCAGAGTGCCCGATTTGAAATTGAGAAGTTTAATGGCAAAAATAATTTCGAGATCTGCAAGGTGAAGATACATGATATACTTGTCCAACAAGACATGGCAAAGGTGTTAATGGGTAAATCCAAACAACCTTACAACATCACACACGATGAGTGGGACGAGATGGATGAAAGAGCAGTTAGTGCAATTCGATTGTGTCTAGCGGATGATGTCCTGTTTAATATCGTGTCGGAGACAACAACTGCTGGTTTGTGGACGAAACTGGAGAAATTGTACATGACCAAATCCTTAACCAATAGGATTCTCCTGAAGCGACAGTTGTACAGTTTGTGAATGAAGGAAGGTACATCGATTGCTGATCATTTAAATGCTTTTAATACTATTTTGGTGCAATTACAAAGTATAGAAGTAAAAATTCAATCCGAGGATAAAACTATTACTTTATTGTGCTCGTTGCCTGAGTCATGGGATCATTTTGTTACTTAGATAAGTCTTAGTTCATCAGAAACTATTGAGTTTGATGATGTAGTTGCATCTTTATTATCGGAAGAAACAAGGAGAAGGTCGCATTTCTAAACCTCTACATCAGAAGCTATGATGGTTAGAGGTCGTTCGAAAGAAAGACGCTCCAGGAAGCCGAGCAACTCACGTTCAAAGTCGAAAGGGAATAAGAGTAAGCTAAAGTGTTGGTTTTGTGGCAAATCAGGGCATTTAAAGAAGGACTGCTGGAAGCGAAACAACAAACTTCTAAAGCAGATTCTTCAACAGAGAAGAAGGAGGCAAATAAGACAGATACAGGTTCGACATCTGGTTCAGGTATGAGTGATGAAGTATTATTAGTTAATGTGTCAAATCATGGTCAACATTGGTTGTTAGATCCGGGGCATCAAACCACATGTGTATCCATAAAGAATGGTTTAAGGAATATAAATCAATTAATGATGGAGTTGTGTACATGGGTAATGATGTAACATGTAATATTGTGGGGATTGGAAGCATACAACTACAAATGTTTGATGGGACAACTAGAATATTAACTGATGTGAGGCATGTACCAGATTTAAGGAAAAATTTGATTTCATTAGGAGCACTTGATTCAAATGGATATAAAATTGTAATTCAAGGTGGAGTAATGAAAATTTACAAAGGCATTTTACTAGTTATGAAAGCTAAGAAAGTAGGAAATCTATTTCAGTTAGAAGGAGGTACAGGGTCAGATTTTGTGTCTACGCTGTCTGAACATGACAGTAGTTCCATTCACTTATGGCATCAAAGATTGGGGCATATGAGTGAAAGAGGGTTGAAGATTTTGGCTGATCGCAAGTTACTTCCAAATCTAAAGTCTGGAAAGTTAGATTTCTGTAAGCATTCTCTGTTTGGAAAACAAAGTAAACAAAAGTTTAAAACAGGCAAACATACTAGTAAAGGCATACTTGATTATATCCATTCAGATGTTTGGGGACCAACCCCTAAAACCTCATATGGTGGTTCATATTATTTTTTATCATTCATTGATGACTTTTCTAGGAAGGTCTGGGTCTACATGTTGAAAAGAAAGTCTGATGTTTTTTCAATTTTCAAGCAGTTTAGAGCATTGGTAGAAAACAACACTGGTAGAACAATAAAATGTTTAAGAACTGACAATGGTGGTGAGTTTACTTCGAAGGAATTTGACAACTGTTTTAAGAATGCAGGGATCGAGAGACATAAGACCACGATTTATACTCCTCAACGAAATGGAGTTGTTGAATGCATGAATAGGACTCTTCTCGAGAGAGCAAGAAGTATGCTAAGTAATGCCGGGTTGCAAAAGGAGTTGTGGATGGAAGCGGTGGCAACAGCTTGTTATGTGATAAACCGATCTCCATCGATGGCCATAGACTGCAAGATTCTGCAAGAGGTATGGAAAGGACACCCTTGTGAATATTCTAAACTCAGAGTGTTTGGTTGTGACGCATATGCTCTAGTGCCTAAACATCAGCAAACTAAGTTAGATCCAAAGTCTAAAAGGTATATCTCTGTGGGTATGGTGTTGGAACAAAGGGATATAGATTGTGGGATCCTACAACCCGCAAAATCATCATCCACAAAGATGTAAAGTTTAATGAATACTCTCTCGTACAGTTAGATGTAGATACTAGATTGAAACAGGATGATGTATCTGACTTTCAGCACATTAAGTTTGATAGTATTTCTAATGATAGCCATGATGACCATAGTTTAGATACTAGTCATGAACAGGTTTCAGAATCAGAACATGAATAGGGTTCAGGTTTAGATCATGAACAGGTCTCAGATATTGATCGACAAGAAGTGCCTACAGATGGTAGTCAGCCAATCGAGGAAGCACCAGAAACATCCTTAAGGAGGTCGACAAGAATCAAATGGCCACCGAGAAGGTATGATGATTATGTTACTTCAGTTGCATTTATTGCTAATGACGATGAACCTTTGTGATATCAGGAAGCAATAGAAGGTTCGAAAAGTAACAAGTGGAAAGCAGCTATGAAGGACGAAATGATGGCCTTGAGTAAGAACAGCACATGGGATCTGGTTGAGCTTCCGAAAGGCAGGAAAACTGTGGGGTGTAAATGGGTCTTCAAGCTAAAACGGGGTGTGAATGATACGGAAGACAGGTACAAAGCGAGACTGGTTGCAAAAGGATTTTCTCAGAAAGCTGGCATAGACTTTCATGAGATTTTTTCACCAGTGGTTAAAATTGTTTCAATTAGAATTGTGTTAGCATTAGTGGCTTTGTTTGATTTGGAGTTGCAGCAGTTAGATGTTAAGACTGCATTTCTACATGGTGATTTAGATGAGGAAATATATATGGAACAACGGGAAGGGTTTGTTCAGCATCGCAATGAGAAATTTGTCTGCAGGCTCAAGAAGTCATTATATGGCCTGAAGCAGTCGCCTCGGCAGTGGTATAAGAAGTTTGATTCTTTCATGTTGAGTCAGAAATATGTTAGAAGTGAATATGATCATTGTGTTTATTTTAAACAGTTGAATAATGGCATATTCATTATCTTGATATTGTATGTTGACGATATGCTTTTAGCAAGAAAAAGCATAGAAGAAATCAATAGGTTGAAGGCTCAGATGGCAAGGACATTTGATATGAAAGATCTAGGAGCAGCAAGACAGATTTTGGGCATGGAGATTTTCAGAGACAGGAGAAATGGTAAGCTATGGCTATCACAACAAAAGAATATTGAGAAAATACTTTTGAGGTTTGGTATGGATAATGTGAAGCCTGTTTCAGTCCCTTTAGCTTCCCATTTTAAGCTTTCTTCGAATTTATGTCCTAATACAGATGAAGAAAAGGATTATATGTCTCGAATTCCATATGCCAATGTAGTAGGGTGTTTAATGTATGCGATGGTTTGTACTCGACCAGATATTTCACATGCATTTGGGGTTGTCAGCAGGTACATGGCAAATTCGGGTAAAGAACACTGGTCAGCAGTGAAATGGGTGCTTCGGTATTTGAGAGGCACAAGTAGTTA
>APFE030892459.1:84130-126262 GCA_000404065.3 Pinus taeda
ATCCGGCCTATCATAGTAAATCAAAGCATATACCGATCAAGTACCATTTTGTAAGACAGGTTATCACTGAAAGGGGAGTCTCTCTTGAAAAGGTGCATACAAAGGAGAATTGTGCAGACATGTTCATGAAACCAGTTTTGCTAGAGAAGCTACGTTGGTGTTTAGCTTCTCTTGGCTTGCAGAAAAGATAAAATAATAAACAAACAGAGTATCAGGCTAATTGTTGTCAAGGTGGAGATTGTTGAGATTTTCTGTTTCATTAAAATAGGCAAAAATCTCAGTGTGTGACAACAATAGGAATTTGTTGCTAGATTAGCTCCAGGTTGTTGGGAGAGAGTTAATGCATCCTATATTTGATGTGAGAGGATTTATGAGGCAGTTAGATTCTCCTAGCTATAAAATAGGTATCCATACACATTGTTTTTGGGTGTGTGAGAGAGTTTGTGAGGAATTGATTAATTTTTTGTAATCTCCTGTTTGATTAATAAAGATTGCCGATGCCTATGTTTGATGGACGTAGCCCAGATTGGTTGGGTGAACCACGTTAATCTGTTGCCTCCTGTACATGATTTTATTTGCTGTGTATATTGTTTTATTTACCTGCTGCACATATTTGCCTCTAACAAAAATTTCCTCACTCTACTCACCAAAAGTCGAGTGAATAGTCACTGCTCCATAGCTCTAAGCATACTCATCAAAGTATTAAATAAAGGATAAATTTCATGTTACGATCACCCCATGTTATAATCACGATATAGAGTTGAATTTGGGTTAGAATTTCAAATTAATTTTACGAGAGAAAGGAAACCTAAGCTTCATTTAAGTGGAAAAAGTAAATAGTTGACATTGTAATTGGAATTATAGATAATTCAATTTTACAATAAACTAGTAAAACATATAAACTTCCAATTCTATTTGATTATTAAAATATTTTATGGTTCATATTTTAATTATTGAATTTTATTAAATTTAATATTTTTTTTAAATTTGTTTTATTTGAATTCCTTTAGGGTTCAAAATGTTGATTTTCAGGACTTACAATTAGCAACTTTTTCATAAGAATTTTTAACTCTACTATTATGTGGTATTATATATTATTATTATATATAATATATTATATATATATTTATGCATTTATAAAAAGGTTATTTTAATTTTTTTTGAAAAGAATGAGTGGTTGAGACAATAAGATGATATTTTTTTCACTTTGTTTTAGGGGAACATTTTTGGCCCTTTGTGATAAGACTCCAGAAGTAGGTTCCACTCTCTATTTTCTTGAAGTCTTTGCTCTTGTTAAATCATAATTCCTAGTAAAACTATAGGTGATTTAGGAAACACTTATTTCCCTCTTCTTCGACCATAGAAATAAAATATTAAAAAATCTCAATTAATCTTTTTCTTTCTTAAGGTTCAATAGAGCGCCTTACTCTTAGTAAACATTAATCATCTTCATAAGTATCATTAAATTTTAATGTAATATTAATTAAATTAAAATTTTATTAATTAATTATTTTTAAGAAGATAAATAATAAAAATAAAAAATATATCATTTATTTTAAAAAATTCAAATATAAAAAATAAATAAACTTTGTTAATCAACTAACCAATAATAAACATCAATTTACAACTCCATGCTATATACAAATTAATAAACAATCAACGCACATCTCACTGCTGTATATGTTGGAATTAGGGAATTGTTGAGGAAAAGGGGCGGCGGGCGAGGGTGAATCAGTAATTTAAAAGACTCTTAATTTTAATTTCTTACTATTGTTATAGTTCCTTCTTATGTTCTTTCATATGTGAAAGCATTCATTTATGAAGCAATAAATCTTATAAACTTTCAAAACACATACTCAAACAACAATCTCATGATCAAAATACATTTGACACAGTGTTTTCACTTGGAAACCTAGAGGGAAAAACCCACCAATTTGTTGTTTGTTTTATGATATAATTTAAGCACCAACTTAACTACGTTTGTTTGTTTGTGAGCACCAAATCACTAGAGGCACCAACCTCCTTTGTTTAGCAAGCACCAACTTGCTAAGAGGCACCAACCTCTTTTGTTTAGCAAGCACCAACTTGCCTAGAGCCACCAACCTTTTAAGTGTGCAGGCACCAACTTGTCACTGCCACTGTTTTACTATTTCATACAATTTTCATATTGAGAACAAAGGCATACAAATTATAAGTGAAATACCAACTTAATGGTTATCTATAGATTCAACTTCTGCACTCTTCTTTCTGAACACTTGTGGCAGTCTTCCTCTTGCTTCCCACTACAACACTTGCTTTGTGCTCTTCTTTATCTGCTAAGGGCTCTCACTATTTCACCACAACACTACCCTTGCAACACTCTGCTCTATGCTCTACTTTCTCTGCTCAGGGCTCTCCACTGTTTCACCACAACACTACCCTTGCAACAGTCTACTCCAATCCACAACTCACATTCTTCTCTCACACAAGTATGCTCCCACACCCCCATTATCTCAATGGAGGTTCACAGTTTTGTTCATGTGTTTCTCTTAGCTCAATGTAGTCACTATCATCATCAATTCTGCCCATGCATGTACCCTAGGCACGACACCCCATTCTTCTGCTGATTTACATAAACTCCAGTTCAGTCGTTGCATTAAACTCATAAGGATGGGTGATGATCACTTCTCTGTCATACAATTGACTCTCCATGTTGTGTATTAAATCTCTGTCCTCCTTACATATTTCATAGAGACTTGCCATACTTCTTTATGGTTTGCAGAGATCTACTTGTACATCGTCATGGAGTCTCTGCTTTGCATTTATTTACAATGCATGCACGGGAGGTCTTCAGCCATTAACCTTACAGTTTTGCATTCAAAATCACAACTGTCGATTCATAAATTTTAATGGCACCCTTTACCATCTTATTAGAGCTTTTCATTTATTTAGCTCAGCAAAGGAAGTGGGCTACAAACTAGAAGAGCTAGGCACCTTGCTTCTACACAGCTCATGTCTAGATGAAGGCTTCAAGTAAAGAATCATCACATTAGTAGGCTTATTGGAAAAGTCATAAAAGGATGATTACAATGATGGCCCAGGATGGAAGCTCATGGGACATGCAAGCATCATGCTAAGGACACATTATGGATGTGATTCCTAGCTATCTGACGAGTTCAGGAGTAGAAGATTGGCAGTGAGGTTGGAGACATATTTTGAGGTATTATATGAGATCAATGGCTAAGCGGACCCCTTTCATTGGAAATTTATTTCGAAGAGCGTTCCAATGATATGTGGATGTCTAGAAATGGACTTGTGGGTCAAAATCTATGACATGTTGAATTTTAGGGTGTTAAAGCCTTAAGCAGGGGAGAATCTTGCATATCGCAAGTACTGCAAATCGGAGGTGCAGCAAGATCAGAGGTTGGATATCAGAGGCCAAGACATTCCAAAAACAGGCGATTAGAGGATACTAAGTAGCAACGAACAAGATTTCGAATCGCCGATTAGCGATTAGAGATCCTGCTGATCAAAAGTCCCACAATCAGAGGTCTCGACAATCGGAGGTCTTGGTGAATCACAATCGGTGATTAGAGGATCCAGGTGTATAGCACTCCGAGTGAAAATCACCGACCAATGATTAGAGATATCAGAAATTAGAGGTCCCAGCAATCAGAGATCCCACATATCGAAACTCCTAGCAAATCGAAGGTTCCGACAAATCACAATCGACAATCCTTGGTGGCTAGCATCAGTGCAACAAACAAACAAACGTTAGGATTTGAGCCTCTATTGATAAATTGTCGGGAGAGATGAAAGAGAAACTATAAAGGAATTCATTGTAAAACCAAGGTGGGCGAGGCTATTTCTCTCTCCTTTAAGAAGGACATGTCATGGCATCTGATTGGGTCCAATAAGGACACATGGTAGCAGGTAGTGAGTTTTGATGAGGACAAATGGCAGGATCTAATTAGTTCTGATAAGGTACACGTGGCCGCATATGTCAGCATGATGTCACAGTATGGAGGGACACATGGTAGGTTGTTTCATTTTTTATGGATGGCCTAATGGACCATATGTGAGTGACATGTGTCACCACTTAGGGAGTGCCACATGGCAGTGATGATGTCACTTTGGTGATTGACGATTAGAGGTTTGCAATGGTTGGCTCATGTGCCACAATGAAATTTTTTCGGGATGCTGGATAACGGGTGTTCACGAAGGCTTAAGGAAACCAAGGGCCAAGGCTTAACAGATGGTGCCTATCGCCTATCGGAAATCGGAGGTTTGTGATGGTTGGCACATTGGCCACATTTGTAAATCACCGATTACAGGGCTCTAACATGGGGGCTAGCACACATTCGTGAAGTTTTAAGGAACCAACGGCTAGGGATGAATAGAGGTGCTTATCAACAATTGACAATCGACAATTTGTGATAGACAACACATTGTCACAAAGTGGAAATCACTGATAAGGGGTTCCAATGTGGTAAGTGCATGGTCTAGATGAAAGACAAGAAACCAATGGCACAACACTTTATAAAGGGAAAAGGCTCTCGGACAAGAGTCTATAGTCCTTAGCACCTTAAGTCCAAGCCCTCAGTCATTGCCCTCGGTCCTATGGTAAGAAATGCGCAGCAAGGGATATGAAGCAGGGAGCTAGGAAATCGGAGATCGATGATCAATGGTTTGTTGTTACTGGTACAATGTCACAAATGAAAATTGCTAATAAGGGGGCTCCGATATGGTTGTCACTTGGTCACACCCTGTCCTATGACTGAGATACATTAAGGGACTAATCGAAAGGGGCTTGAATATAGAAGATCGAAAATTGGCAATGTGTAACATTACACCACTATAAAGCTATAATGTGGAAGCTTCGATATGACACCGTGGTGTGAATTCTCTAATAGGACAGTACAGGACTTTGAAGGATGGATGGGTTGGCAGCTGAAGAGTAAATGTAGAGGCAGTGGACTTGGTCTCTGGAGATATCCCGTGCACACATTATAGAAATAAATGCAAAATAGAAAAGCCATGCCGAAGTACTGTAAGGCATGAAGAGGCATGGAGAGTCTCAATGGAGTGTGCAGGCAGACTAAGAAACATCGACAAAAGCAAAGATGAAAACTGTGGAATATCCGAGTTCAGATTCTAAAAAACCTAACCACAGAAATCTACAATCCGTTATCTTGACCCTGTACGGAGGGGAAGCATGGAAGGAGATACGTAGTCTCCTTATTTATCTCTACTGTCTCTCTCCTTTGTAAAAACAAATCCTGATTATGAGTCTTGGTCTAGACTCAAAACGTCGACAAAAGCAAAGATGAAAACTGTGGAATATCCGAGTTCAGATTCTAAAAAACCTAACCACAGAAATCTAAAATCCATTAAGAATAAATTCTCAACATGGAGAGCCTTAGTGATGGGAGGGATGTAACATAGAGAGAATTGTGCCTAACTTATGTAAGCAGCCGGAATGAGAATTAATTCTCAGTATGGAGAAAATAGTTAAGACAGTCAGAGGCCCATTCTCAAGTGAATGCAGTGGCAGAGACCAAGTCCGATGTAGACAGCAGAATGCAGGTCCATGTCAATATACAATGTGCAGTGTTGACACAGGATAGTTTGACAACATTGATCGGGGAGACAACAAAGGAACAAAACCCAGGAGCTCGATTGAGCATGTGGGTGGAATGTAGTATTTTTGTCATAGAGTCAAGAGGAAAGAGCTTCGAGTAAGTGCACTACTGTGAGAGGCTGTGTAAGAGACAATTCTGTGTGTAAAGGTCGAGTGTGCCTAAGCAGAAGAAAAGAGAAGACCTCGAGAGCAACACTCTGTGTGTGAGGCTAAATTTCCTATGTGCTCTGTGTTTAAAGGCCGAAGTTGCTTGTGTGCTCTATGTGTAAAGGTTGATAGCTACCTATGATGTGTGTGTTAGGCCGAGAGTTACATGTGAATTGTGAGTGTAAAGTCCGAGAGTTGCTTATGCATTACGAGTGTAAAGGCCAAGAGTTCCCCATGCGTTGTGAGTGTAAAGCCGGAGTTACATAACGTTATGTGGAAGGCTGAAGTTTCTTGTGAGATGATGTGGAGAGCATAGAAGTTGAGAGCCGAGTCAATTCATTTGAAGGAGTAGAGACAAAGTTGCATAGAGGGTTGAGAGACTACTGATGATAAGAAGATCAGAGGGTTTCTGAAGAGTGTCGCAGAGAGATGCAAAGTGCAGCAGAGTGAGCTGAGATAAAAAGTTGTTATCATGAAGAGTTTCTTCCAAACTACAGCGAACATTCAGTTCCTATTTGAATGTGGGTTGGTGCCTACAAGACAGGAAGTTGGTTATTCCATTCTCTAGTGGGTGATTGAGAAGGCTTGGGAGTCGGTGCCTCCTACAATTTGGTGCTTGCAAAAATCCAAGGAGCTGTAATTCAGTGCTTGCAACAAATCCATGAGGTCAGTGCTTCACATGGTGATTTTGGTAAGATGGACATGTATCTACAAACATAGGGAGTTGGTGCTTCCTGCAAGTTAGTGCTAGCAAACAAACAAAGGGAGTTGGTGCTTCCTTTGTGTGGTTTCCCACAAACATATTGATGTAGTATAGTGGGTTCTCTTTATTTACATCAATAACAACAACAAGCTTTGTGGTTTTTTCCCGAAAGGATTTTCACGTGAAAAGTCTGTGTCTAATGTGTATGATGCTTATGGTTTGCATGCTTGTGTGTTGAGTTAATGTTGCTGCTACATTATAGATTGTTGCTGGTTATATGGTTGAATGACATGTTTAAATCAGGAAAGTAAACTGGCATAAATAAGTAAAAATTATCCTTAATACTAATTCACCCCCCCTCTCAATATTAACATTGTTTCCAACAATTGGTATCAGAGCACAGGCACCTTCAGCAACAACTTAATCACTATAAGGTAGATCATAGGGAAACAATGGCTAATGAAGTTTTGATAGCAACAGAAGAAGTTCCATTCTTAGGTAGATCATGCCATGAACTCTGGTATGAAAACTGGAAGGTTAGAATGGAAGCCTACTTGATGCCCCTGGATGATGACATATGGCTCTCCATGTTGAATGGAGAAAAGAGCAAGCAGGATGAAGAAGCCCAAAATATTATTATGAAAGTGCTATCTAAGTCAGATGCTAATAAAGTGAGGCATTGTGAGTTAGCAAAGGAAGTGTTGAACATACTACAATGTATGTATGGTGGATACAACCATCTGGCCTAAGAAAAGGCTAAGGAGCCCTACTACTCTGGCAATGAACTAGGACAATGTGAAGTTGTTTCTCATCACACTTCTGTTGATGTGATAGAAGTCTCAGAAGAGAGACCATGTTGCTCGAAAGCTAGCACCTCTGGTGGTGAATAAAGTAATCTAGATGAAGGGATATTTTCTGAAAATAGATTTATCTCAACTCTAAAAGAGATCAAGGACCTATCAGAGGAAATTATTAAGCAAGAGGAGAAACTAAAATTCTATGAGCTTGAGAATGAGAAATTGATCAAGACATTAGTTGATATAAAATTCTCAACAAGGAGAGGCTAGCAGGCTCACTGGGACATTAACCAATAAACTAAGTGTGAAGGAAGCTTGCTTTAAGAGACTACAAACTAAGGTAGTCTCATTGAGACATGGCTTAGAGAAATCATATAAAGAGTTGTCTCAATTTTAGAAGCTTAAGGGTTCCAACAACAACAAGGAAATAAAGGTTGTTAGATAGCAACAACAACAGGAAATAAACAAAAGTAAGAGAATAAAAGGTAGCAAGAGAAGGCTAAGAAGAAACAACCAGTAGTGTAGTAGAAGCCTAAGCAGCAACAAGAACAAGTGCAGCAGAAGAAGGCAAAGAAGCTACAAGGGAGAGTGTATGATAGTGATGGTTACTTTCATAGAAGGCACAATAAGAGCCAATAGAGGACCCATCCTCCTCAAGAACAAAGCCTACAAAGAAAAGGTAAGCTCCGCCAACAAAATACTTTTCATGTATATTGTTTTTCTTGCAGTAATTTTGGACACAAAGCCATAGACTGTAGATGTCTTGCAAGGAAACAAGATGTGCTGGGTAGCAGCAACCCAAGAATGCACAATAAGTCTAGAAGAAGGTATTATGGACTTGAGAGGAGTTTTAACAAAAGAGGTGTCAAAAAGGGTAACTCCTTTGCCCCAGTCTTATGCCATGTTGAATGCTCCAACATTGGCAATCTCAGGCACAAGAGAGATGACTACAAAAAAGCAAAGAAACACAATGCTTCTCAGCATGTACATGCGAATGCAACAATTCATGATTTGAAGACAAGGATAATGAATAGAGTTGAAAGATACTCATATGTATTCAATGCTCTATGTCAATAGAGAAATGTACATAGAGGAGGAAGAAGTCAAAAGAGTGATCCTCCTACTCTTGTAGCAATCCCTTCTGAAAGGAAGAGCAGCTCCAAGCAGATCTGGGTTAAGAAAGAAGAGTTGAAAGGAAAGTTTCCTCTACCCAATTGCAACTGAGAGAAGACCCAAATAGGGGTGAAGAAGAAGAAAATAGGGATTGCTTCTATGAGAAATCGACATTTAAAGGTCTGGAGGAAGAAAGATGATGATCTTCTCAGAGGGGGTAGATCCTTTGTTTCTCTTCAGTAAAGGAAGAGAAGGGCGTCAAGGGAGGCTGAGTAAGTCAGATGCAGGAGGCCATGAAGATGTATAATATGGACTATTTGATTGATGAATGTGGAGTGCAACCATCATGAGGAGTACACAACAATATCTCTTGTTGTGGGAAGAGGATGGGTTGTGGTGGAAGTGTGGAATGACAAGAAGCTCACATTCATGTCAGGTTCACAGGATCAGTCCCCAAGAAAAAGCAAGGAAGATTTGCAGGAGATCAAGGAGGATTAGCTTAGGGGGAGCTACTTTGACAAAGTAGTAGCAGGAAACAATGTGTAGCCTCAGAAAGGAAGATTTCTTAGCAAACAAAAGGTTTGTATCTTTGATGAAACACTCTAATTTCATTTAAGTTGTAAATGTATATTGTATAGTAGTTGTTTGTTCATGAAACACAATTGGTGTATTCCTTTTCATGTCCCTTAACCATCAATTGGTATATCCATATCAATTGGTTGTAATGGGCTCATGTTGAGTAACCATGTGTGCAAATGGATATTTCTTTCTAAGAAAATAAATAACAGAGTTTTCTGGGTACAATGTTCCACTTGTATCATTTATTTTGATGCAATTGGTATGAGCTGCGAAGTAGTCCCTATAGTATGAGAATGATCTTAAGGGGAGAAGTGGAGATGCTCAAAGACTGAGAGCAGTCTCAGAAGTAGTAGAAGCAACAATAAGGGAAAGCCAAAATGCATCATTGTAAGTTGGTAATTGTAGTAGCAACAATACCATGTGCAGTTCAATCCTTTTGATACAAAAAGATTCATTAGTGGACATAGTGCTCAGCTAGCAACCATTAGAAGTCCAAAAATGGAAGGACAAATCAGAGGAAGTATATGTTTAGGGGGAGCATATATCATTTTCCCATTTTGTGGATTAGCACCATCGATAATCATGGAAGAGAGGTATGCGAGGTAGAATGCACATCTCAACAGCTAGACTTTGGTCCTCACAATCAGTGATTGCATGAGGAGAGTAAGGCAGCTTATGGTCCCTTTCCATTGATGTCAAATGGAGAGAAACATTTTGTAGAAACTGTGATGGCAAGAAGGCCATTGGTGTCTCATGGCATGAGATGTGTGGAAGCAACTTTAGGTTTGGCCATCACATGGAGAGAAGGATGGTGTGTTGCCATCAATGCCAAAGGGGGAGATTGTTGGACAATTGGCATAGTGTGGATGGCCAGTGGCCTAGTGAAGGAATCTACAAATGTGTTGGAATTGATGTCAACAGTCATGTTGAGGAGCTGTGTTGGACAGTTGGCTTGCCTAACAACTAACAGGAGTGTTGGCATTGATTTCAAACAGACAATATTGGTTGCTTGTTATAGTAGATGCTAGCAGTAGTAGCTCAGGAAGAATCTCATGGTAGTTGTAGGATTCATGTAGAGAATCATTATAGTAGTAGGATTATTGGAAAATCCATAAAATTATTATTACAGTGATGGCCCATGATGGAAGTCCATGGGATCTGCAGGCCTCATGCTAAGGACACATTGTGGATGTGATTCCTAGTTGTCAGACACATTCAGGAGCAGAAGATTGGTAGTGAGGCTAGAACCATATTTTGAGGCATTATATGGTATCAATGGATAATCGGACCCCATCTATTGGAAATTTCTTTGGAAGATCTTTCCAACAATATGAGGAAGTCCATAAATAGACTTGTGGGCCAAAATTTATGACCCGCTGAAGTTCAGGGTGTTAAAGCCTTAAGTAGGGAATAATCCCACATATCATTGGAAAGCTCTTCCAAATAACTTTCCAATGGAAGGGGTTTGATTATAAGTTTAACACATATGATACCTCAAAATATGGCTCCAACCTCACTCCCAATCTTCTGCCCCTGAACTCACCGGACAACTTGGAATCACATCCACAATGTGTCCTTAGAATGAGGCCTGCAACTCCCATGGACTTCCATCCTAGGCCATTATTGTAATCATCATTTTATGGAATTTCCAATAGGCCTTCTACTGTGATGATTCTCTACATGAAACTTGCAACTACCATGAGATTCTTCCTGATCCATTACTGTCAGCATCTGCTGCAACAAGCAACTAAGCTTGTTTGGTTGACATCAATGCAAACACTCCTGCTAGTTGTTAGGCAGGCCAATTGCTCAACAAAACTCATCAACATGACTATTGACATCAACTCCAACACACTTGTAGATGTATTCACTATGCCACTTTCCATCCACACTATGCCAGTTGTCCAACAATCTCCCCCTTTGGCATTGATGGCAACACACCATCCTTTTCTCCAAGTGATGGCCAAAACTTAGGTTGCTTCCACACATCTCATGTCATGAGACACAAATGGCCTGTTTGCAAGCACCAAATTGGAGGAGGCACCGACCCCAAAGACTCTCAAGCACCCAATAGAGAATGGAAGCACCAAATTCCTGTTTTGTAGGCACCACGCCACATTAAAATAGGAACTGAATGTGGGTTATAGACTAGAAGAGCTAGACACCATTTGTGACATGTGACTTGCAGTCTGTAACCCACTTCCTTTGCTAATTCACAATGCCTCACTTTATCAAAATCTAACTTAGATAACCCGTTCATAATAATCTTATGGTCTTCTTCATATTGTTTTCTCTTTTCTCCATTCAATATAGAGAGCCATATGTCACCATCCAAGGACATCAAGTAGGCTTCCATTCTAACCTTCCAGATTTCATACCAGAGCTCATGGCATGATCTATCTAAGAGTGGAAATCCTTATGATGCTAGCCCAAATTCATTAGCCATTGTTTCCATTTGATCTACCTTCTAGCAATTAAGCTATTGCCGAAGGTGCCTATGCTCTGATACCAATTTGTTGTTTGTTTTATGATGTAATTTAAGCTACAAGCTTCATGTAGAAGGGTGGTTTGGAGAAGCTATGATGGAAATAAGGCCATTGGTGTCTCATGACATGAGATGTGTGGAATTAGCCTGAGGTTTGGCCATAAATTGGAGGGAAGGATGGTGTGTTTCCATCAATTCCAAAGGGGAAGATTGTTGGACAATTGGCATAGTGTGGATGGCTAGTGGCCTAGTGAAGTCATCTACAAGTATGTTGGCATTGATGTCAGTAGTCATGTTGAGGAGTTGCGTTAAGTATTTGGCTTGCCTAACAATTGGCAAGAGTGTTGGCATTGATGTCAACCAGAAAAGCTTGGTTTCTTGTTTACAATAGCTACTTTGGAAGTGCCACACCCTTTAAGGTACAAGTTAACTTTGACATTCCCATATTTGAGGGTCAGATAGATGCAGACACTGTAGATAAATGGTTAAATATGCTAAGAGGATATTTTTATGTTCATGATTTTTCCAGCCGAGAAAAGATTACTTTTTCTCTTCTCAAAGTTCCCCCCCACATCAAGCACTGGTGGGAAAGCTACTGTGAGGAGAAGGATGAAAGTACACCCTCACTATTTTCGACTGCACCCACTTGGGATTCATTCCGAGACGCCATCAAGGAGCAGTACTACCCCGTTGGGAGCTATGAGGATAAATACATAAAGTGGACCACACCGCAATAGGGAAGCGACCAAGATGTGTTGAAGTTTACCAATGTTTTTCATACCCTTTGCACGAAGTTGGGTATTAAGGATTATGAGAAACATTTTGTACTCAAGTATTGTGACTGCCTACACAGGTACATCCAGGATGAGATGGAGTTCCTGGACATCTCCTCACTCGACACGATGTATATATATGTTGTGAAGATCGAGCTGAAGCTTAAATAGAAAAAGAGAGACTTTGTATCTATGAATCTGAAGTAAGGGAAAGGGGCCCCCAAACTGCAGAGAAAAGGGCAAAGACAAGGCGGGGAAACCCATCATAACTCGTCAAAGCCATAAGCAAAGAAAAACACCATGAAGACAAAGAAGGACACAGGAAAGTGGTGTGAGTTCCATAATAGCTCCACTCACAACACAAGTGAGTGTTGGGCCAAGTAGTCACTAGTGGTATAGCTGAAGGCTTCTGAGTCCGACAGATGTTCCGAATCTAAGTCAGAACCCGACAAGGGGAATGAAAAAGGGAAGAAGATCATTGATGTGGAGCTCGGTTCCACTGTGGCCACCACCAAGATCCATAAGAGGGGGAGAGCCTATTCCACTCACAGATGTGGGTAAAGGGTTCTCTACTGCAGTTCATTGTCGACAAAGAGAGATAAAAGAACCTCATTTCATTAGAGGTCATGAAGCAACTAGGCCTATTGAATACAACACATCCACAATTATATAACATCAGGTGGCTTCACCAAGTGCGGGATCTCTGCGTCAGCGAGTAGTGCCGCCTTCCCTACAACATCAAGCTCTTCACGAATGAGGTACTGTGTGATGTTGTTCCTCTTGAAGTTTGTTATGTATTATTAGGAAAACCATACTTATGGAATCAAAATGTTGTATATGAGTCTAGACCTCGTTCTATTATTATTTCTTTGGGTACTAAGTTATACAGGATACGAGAGGTAGCCCCACCTACCGTCATCTCTTTATATATTCTAAGCAATGCAGTAAGGTCATCTCCCAGACAGGGAATTTTTTTTCTTTCTAATTCACTCTCAAAGTAAGGAGAAGGTCGTAGCCATAGTCATGACCCCCAGGAAGGGTTCCTCCAAGAAGCAGAAGTAGGTGGATACAGTCGTGGAAGAGTACAGGGACATCTTCTCCTCACCCACCGAGGTACCCTTACATTATCAGGTCAAACATTCAATTGATATGACTCTCGAAGCACCTCTACCCAACGGGCCGATATATCATCTCTCCATTATGGAAAATGAAGAGATCAAGTGGAGAATCTAGGATTTTCTGCAGAAAGGGTACATCTGACCAATTTCCTCACCTTGTGGGAGCTCGATTATACTTGTACAGAAGAAGGATGGGACCTGGAAGCTCTGCATTGATTATCATGCACTGAACAAAATCACTATCAGGAGTAGGTATCCAATCCCACAGATTGATCACCTGTTGGACCAACTTAAGGGGGCCAAGTATTTCAGCAAGATCAATCTAAAGTCTGGTTATCACCAGGTTCCAATGGAGCCCACAGATGTATGGAAGACTGCCTTTAAATCCAAGGAAGGCCTTTTTGAATTGTTGGTTATGTCCTTCGGGTTGACATATGCCCCTGCTACTTGTATGAGGCTAATGTATGACATCTTCCGGCCCTTCACCAACTTGTTCGTGGTGGTTTATCTATACGACATTCTCATCTTTAGCAAGAGTTGGGAAGAACACTTGCAACACATTTGGCAGGTCCTTCAAACCCTTCGGCAGCACAAACTGTGTGCCAACTTGGAGAAATGAACCTTTGGCATGAGCTAGGTCCAATACTTGGGTTACATCATAGATGAGTGTGGCGTGCATGTGGATTTGGCCAAGATCCAAGTCATTTAGGACTGGTTGGTCCCGGTCACTCTAACGGAACTTGGTGCCATGTTTCCTCCCCGGAAAAAGGGTGAGATATCTAGTAAGAGAATCCCAAAAGCAGATCCTATGTAATTCACCTAACCACACACATTGTTATGATGTAACAGGACGGACAAAGATATCGACCGGCATGAATTGGTGAAGAATGAATAAAGGAGACACGACATTTCCATGTTGGGTGTGCAAAGCAGAACCCGGGGTTGCCTACTCGAAATAATGTGAATGAAATGAGTGGAAGAGAGAAGATTTTTCCAGCCCTTACAAACATAGTGCAATCGAAAACAACATTCCATTGGAATATGTTGCATGATCTTTATTTTCAGATCATGAGGCAACTCACTCCATGGATGCATTAATGAATATTGAGTCAACCCATTACCAATTTTTATTTGTTTGGCTACCATGAAAATAATGTAGGGTTGGATATTTCTCTTTATGTAATGGGGATCTCGAAAGAAGAGTGAGAATGTGGATATTGGGAAAGAAGTTGATTGATACGGAACACAAAGCAGGGGAATGGAATGCAGATGCACAAGGAGAGGGCTGCTTAATCAGAATTTAAGTCTCATTCATTGCATCTGTAAACCAAATATCCAATTGGTTTACATATCATTTTTTATTCCATAAGAAAATTAGTTTGTATTGGAGCAAGTTGAGGAATGCCAACTCAAACCCAACAAGCCAGGGTGTCACTATCTCCGTAGTGTAATGTTACACTAAAATAAAGATTTCTGACAACTAATTTCCTTTGAATAAATATCATTGAATGATAACAAGAACAAGTCACCATGTCTTGGATTCTGAAAGTTACAAGTTTTTTTCGTTTTCGTTTATATTCTTTGGTCAATTTTCCATTTATTTTGTTTCAAATTTAGTTAAAAAATTGAATCGTTAAATTGGTATCGTTTAAATATTTGTTATTAAAAATCAAATTTAATTAATAAAAAATATAATTTCATAAAATTATATAACCAAATTTTAATAAAAATCAAATTCCAAATATTTTAATTATTGCAAATAAATGTACATATATTTATATAAAAATTATTAATTATTATTTTTTAAGTAAAATTGAGAAATTTTATTTATTTATAGAAGATTTTTGGTTAGCCCTCAAGTATAGTTCAATTTGCGATGGTCGTGAAAATGAAGTGTTATGTACAAGTAGGTTCCAGGTTCAAATCCCCTTATTCACCCGTGCCAATAGAAGGGACATGCATAGCAACCTAAAGGTTATATTAACGTTAATGTTTCTAAAGTCCTCAGACTCCCCAAAAATTACATATTGAAACCCAAAACTAGCAAGAACTAGAATATTCAAAAATATATCCTATTACAACATGTGTCAAAATGGTGCATATTCTAAAAGCCTATTATTAAATGTTGGAGACAAAGTAGTTGATGGTGGCTAGGAGGTATTTGTATTTTCCACATATAGTTGTTCATTCAAAGCAAAAGAGAGAGGAGCACATGTCATGAGATCCATAGGCTCAAAGAAAAAGATCTCATGAGCTCAAAGAAAATTCGTAGAAAGCTACTTAGATCAAAATCAAGGTGTTTTAAAGCCACAAATTCCAACACATCAACCTTGCACTTTAAATGTAGGTGGTTTGATATCCAAACCTTGTAGCCGAAACCTATTAATCCTTTAAGTGCTAAGAGATGCCTTAGTCTTCCTTCCAAGTCTTCGCGAAATACCCTCAAATATTACCCATGTTGATGGCGAGTATTTCCGATAGCCTGCAGTTGATTGAAATCGTAGATTTGATTATCCAAATCCTATTATATAGAAAAAAAACCATAATTGGTTTTGTTTCCCACCTCGAGATAGAATCACTTGTTTCCAACTCGTTGTTGTGTACTAAAGCTACATAAGAGGGAGCCATAAACCAAGTTTTCACCATTACAAGGGTCATTAATTGAGTATAATTAAGTTTACCTCTACTATGTTTGATGAGACGACAACCATTATTGCCAAAGGTAGCACCACAAACATAAACCATGATGAAGAAGAGTGTATACTTGTGGGATGATCTACTCCCTCCATGCAAATTTAACTCCTCTGTCATGCCCCTGATGATTCCTACTCAGGTGAAACTGAGGCATAATGATCCCAAGGGATAGGTTGTGTGACATGTTGCTCATTAAATATATAAATCCCCTTTTTGCTTAGTTGGATCCCTAGATTAACATGGAAATAAGCTAATTGGTTATTGTTTCTATAAAAGTGGAACCATTCAATTTTGCAATCCATATTATCAATCAAGATCAAATTCTAATGACAATTGTTTCATTCTTATAACCTTGGCTTGAGCCTAGCTGCGAGTGTCTAAGTTTGATAAGTGAATCATCTATTATCGTGAGATGTCTAAAATGAAGAGAAAGAAACAGAATAATGCCTTGTAAAAATGCATTCTTAGACTATATTATTTGTCATAAACCCTAATATCCCAATGAATTTTCTTAACTACCACCACCTCTTTTAATTATTAAACATTATCTAACACTTTCATATTAACATTAAAAGTGACCATATTAACATTGAATATAAACATATAATTTCAAATTACATTTAAATTAATTTTGAACAAATTAAATATAAAAATACAATAGCCTATTTTATATACATTAATTTAAAAAATCAAAATTAAAAAAAAAATAAAATATTTGTGTGGTTATCCTTAACATAATTCAAAATCATTATACATATTCACTATAATTTCAATATATCACTCACATAAATATAAAATAAATTATTATTTTAATAATTTAATATTCATTATAATTTTATAACTATATTAACATTTAAAAAAATTATTATTGATATATATTACTATTTATTCTTTTTTTGCTGAAGCAAGAGTAGGACCTTCTTTACCATTAATAATAAACAAAATTTACAAAAAGCCACTCTGAAAAGTGGCGAAGGAGATCTGTCCCCCAAAGGAACCGAGAACGGGCCAAGGCAAAAGACTCGGCACAAAAAACTTACCTTTCAACACATCAAAGCTTAAATAAGAAAAAGCCAAAAATGAACCTAAGTAGTCGACGGACCAAAGCAAAAGAAAAAAGGGCCCCACCGGCCTTCCAAGACATGGAGAGAACTGTGCCCCAAAGAAACCATACAACAAAGAGGGGCCCACGCTAAACCCACCAAAAAACAAATCTTTCACCAGAATCTGCAGTTATGAACCGTCGGGCCCTATCCAACGGCTCCAAACAATATCGCAAAGGAAAGAAGCACACCACTTAACTGGCATCGCCTCCAACTTGCTCGACCTATCGCCGCCGTTGATTTATAAAATTGGATCCGACGGTCAAGAGACATAACGCACCCACTAAGAATGCCGGACATTAGTGTGCGATGGGGCCCCACCAAACTGCTCGCACGATCTCGAGCATTGATTTTCCTCTCTCCATCGGATGGCTGAGCCGAAAATTGCGCGCCTGAAGTCGTCAACCTTTAGGGAGCGGGGAGAATGGTTTTTGGATCGGGCCCTCCACCACGTGTCCTACCCTCTATGGCATCGCTGCCAAAAAATTAAAACCACTTTTGACATAAAAGCGATGCGATTGCTTCGAAACCACTCCATAGGCGGTATTGACATCAGCCAATGAAACTCTGTCAGTCAGAGAAACTTTGTCGCCAGTCGCGGAGAGTATTCTTGATTGTGGTCAACATTGCTGCCAACTTTGGCTTACCTCCCATCATGTACCTTTCAGTCCAACCTTGTGAAGCCCTCTGACCACTGTCCATAACTAG
Source organism: Pinus taeda (assembly GCA_000404065.3). NCBI lineage: Eukaryota > Viridiplantae > Streptophyta > Pinopsida > Pinales > Pinaceae > Pinus > Pinus taeda. The sequence continues at coordinate 101,971 of APFE030892459.1, forward strand.
TTGGATTCTATCTTTTTGCTTCTATACTCTTCTTTGTTCTCCTCCACCTGGTTATGACAGAGTTTTTCTAGATTGCTCTGCTCCATTGTGCTCCACCTTCTTAAAATTGTGCTGTCCTTGGCCTTTCTCCTCACATGAATAAATTTGAGAGTACGAAGTTCCTGTAGATGTACTTGAATCCTATGTAGAACCTGAGTTAACCTCCAATGTTTTGTGGCCTTTTCCAAACCTGTTCCATGACTAATTCTCTTGGCTACATTTATGACTAACTCTAAATCCGCTTCTATTATGACATTTTGACAATTGTTTTGTATCAAAAATTCTAAGCATTGTTCCAAGGCCATGAGTTTTTCCATGTTGTTAGTGGCTTTTCCTAAGTGTCCATGGAAGAGGGATATTATGCTACCTGTATCATCCCTTAGAACTCCCCCAAAGCCAGCCACCCCTGGGTTACCTTTGGAAGCTCCATCAATGTTGTACTTTAAAAAACCTTCAGGGAGAGGATGCCAGAATTCCTCCACCTTATCTCTCATGCTTGCTTTCCTATCTAGACCTTGAGGAATACGCCCCTGCATGTCTAACAGTTAGAGGATTCTTAACTCTTCTACTGAGGGAGGATTTTTGGGGAGATTCCTAACCGTGGTGCCAACTGTCACCTTAAGTTGTTTTATGATCAGCTTCACCAGGCTAAGTGAGGCAGTCTTTACCTCTTTGAATATTCTTTTATTCCTTTCTTTCCACACATTCCAAATAATGAAGATCGGCAAGAGATCCCAGGCTGAATTGAGAACTTCATTATTAGAAAAATTATTCCTCCAATTGTTAAGAGTGTTAGCAATACTTTATTTGTCTCTATCAGATTGTTTGAAGATGTTGGTAAAAAAATGTCATATCTTGTCGGTGAAGATATAGCTGTTGAGAAGATGCTTGATAGTCTCCTCATGGGTCTCACAGAGATGACATTTGGTTTTTTAAGGTTGTCCCAGGTTAAAATTTTCCTATGGTGAACTAACCACATGAAGAGTTTGATTTTCATCCAACCTTTGTGTCTCCAAAGCTTCTGCCAAGTTTTATTTGGAGCTTGGGGTTCCTGATCAAGGATAAAATCTTTTGCCCTCTTTGTTGTTACCTCATCTCAGTTGGTCATGCCCTTCTGTTACTAAAATTATTCTCTGATCCAACATTCTCTTAAGGGACTCTGCTTTAGTGTTGAGGGTCCTATCCTCTCTGCCCTCTATTTTTTTCCAAATTCTCCATTTTCTAACATTTTGTGGATTCTCCCAAAATTCTTTTACCTTTACTAAACCTTGATTGTCAGTCTCATGCTTGAGGCCTAAAAATTCTTCCTTCAGTAGATTAAGTTCTTGTTGCCATTTGTCCTCCCAGAAAAGTGCCAGATCTCCCTCTCTGATTTCCTAGAAACTATTTTTTTGAACCACTTCTCTATTCTCCCAGGCCTTGTTCCACATGGGAGAGCCTTTCACTGTTCCTGTCATACGTATGATTTTAGAAACCGGCCAGGCATTGACATATTTTTCCTTTCAGATGCTTTCCCATTGAGGTTTAGGATCCTTAACCCACCTCCACCAAAATTTGGCTCCAAGAGCCTTGTTGAGAATCTCAGGATTGTCCAAACCCAGGCCTCCTTGGTTCTTGGGTTTGTAGATCTTTTCCCATGAGACTAAAGCCCATTTTTTCCTTGTTTCCTCTTTTCCCCAAAGAAACTCTCGTTGAATATTTCGAAATTGCTATAAGACTCCTATTGGAGCTGGGAGGGTTGATAGCATAAAGATTGGGATCGCTTGGAGAACTGCTTTAGTAAGAACCAATCTACCAGCGAAATTTAAAGATTTGTTTGTCCATTTCTTGACCTTGTCTTGCATTTTAGTTGCTAGAGGATCCCATATACTCTTGTGTTGGGGTTTAGATGTAAGAGGAACTTCCAAATACTTAGAGGGAAGGGATTCTCTTTGAAAGCCTAACATTTTGGAGACATTTCTCTGGATGGCAATATGAGTGTTAAAGAAAAAGACTTTTGTTTTGGAAAGGTTTACTTCCATACCTGTAGCCTCGTGAAGTCATTCAAAATTTGTTTGTAAGAAAGTGCTTCTTTAACTGGGAATTCCCTGTAACATGGTATCATCAACAAACTGTTGATGAGTTAGAACTTGCCCATTCTCCGAAAGTTGGAGTCCTTGAATTTTTCCCATTACTCTTGCATGCTTGAGGGACCGCCCCAACCCTTCCATCATGAGGATGAAGAGAAAAGGAGAAAGCGGATCTCCCTGTCTAAGACCCCTGGAAGGGAGAAACAGTTCAGAAGGAGAGCCATTCACTAAAATTGAAAAGCTGGAAGAAGTCACAAGGGCCATGACCCATCTGACCCAATAATGATCGAAACCAAACGTTGTGAGCACTTTTTTGATGTAAATCCAATTTACTTTGTCATATGCTTTGGCTATGTCTAGTTGCATGATCATGCCGCTCTCTTGTTGCAAGTTAACGAGTGAACCACCTCGTGAGCTTGAATTATGTTGTCCAGAATTTATCTTCCTTCTACGTACCCTGTTTGCTCCCCAGAGACAAGCGTGGGTGCATGGGTTTGAGTCTGTTAGCCACAACCTTGGAAACTATCTTGTAGACAACATTTCATAAGGCAATGGGCCTATATCTCTTTGGTGTTTGAGCATTATCCTATTTTGGAATAAGGGAAATAAAGGAGGTATTGAGAGCTTTCAAAATGGTCTTGTTATGCCTGGAGTCTTCGACAATCTCGACAATATCCCTTTTAACAATATTCTAGCAGGCTTTGAAGAAATCCACATTAAATCCGTCTAGACCTAGTGCCTTGCCATTTTGCATTTCCTTGAGGACCTCACTAATCTCCTTTTCAGTTATAGGTCTGTTGAGATTACAATTATCCTCTCTGGACACCAGTTTAGGTATATGTTTAATTAAGTTCTTAATGAAAGGTTCTCTTCCTGAAAAGTTTTCCTTGGCAATGTCCCGAAAATGCTTTACTAACACTGCATCTATCTACTCATGGGATTGAATAATTTGGCCATTCTCGTCCTTGATCAAAGAAATTTTGTTGTGAGTTCTGTTCGCAATGGTAGATCTGTGGAAAAATTTAGTATTTTGTTCTCCTTCTTTTAGCCATAGAACCCTAGATTTTTGTTTCCAAAAAATTTCTTCTTGTTTGCACAGCATTTTCCATTCTTGGTGATATTTCTCTGCTTGATCATTTTTGTCTTTATCAAAGCCATTCTTGATCAGAGCTTGATTGAGCTCTAGGATTTTGTTTTCCACAATTTTTTTACTTGTGAAAATATTGCCAAATTCCTTCTGGTTCCATTCCTTTAGCTTCTGCTTGATATGTTTTAATATCTTATGTAGCAGGAACATAGATGATCCTTGAATCTGCAGGTCTTCAGCCCACCATTTTCCAATGTTGCTGATGAAATTCGGGTGTGAAAGCCAAATATTTTCAAACCTAAACGGTTTGTTTCTTGGGGTGCCAATGCCCTTGATCTCCATTTGACTCGGCTAGTGATTTGAGCCTCCAAAAGGAAGAATATCTGCTATTATTTCCTAGTCTAGAAGCATGAGCTCTTTAGAGATCATGAATCTGTCTAGCTTAGAAGCTACTTGGGAATCCCCTCCTCTTTTATTGTTCCAAGTGCAAAGACCATTATTTGTCTCAATGTCCACTAGCTTCATGTTTTCTGAAAAACATTGGAAAGGTGAGGAATCTTTGTTTAGTGCTCTTGTGCCCCCTTTTTTCTCCGAGAGAGATCTAATCATGTTGAAATCTCCTCCTATAACCCACGGTAGCCCTGCAAATTTGTTTCAAAGGTTCACTAAGGACATAATAAAATTGATTTTGTCATCTAACCTTTGAGGGCCATAAACATTTGTTACAAGATAAGTGTCCCCATCTCCTACTGGCTATATAACAATTGATAAATAATTCCTTGATGCCTGCGCATCAATAATACCTATTTTTTGGGGATTCCAAAGGATGAGGATACCCCCTGCTGTATTTTCTGCTTTGACTTCTATAAACTCATATCTGCTGAGCCACTTACTATGGATTTGTCTTATCTTTTGAACAGAGCATTTCGTTTCTTGGACAAAAATTATATCTAGAGCTACCTATTTCATTCTATTATTTAGCATTCTCTGTTTTCTTTTGCTTCCTAGACCTCTGATGTTCCAAGTTGTAAACTTCATAATTACTGATTGGTAAAGGAGTAACGGGTTAGGTCTTTCATCTTACCTGAGTCTATCATGAGCTTTCCACATTCCATTAATAGCTCATTCTGCTTTTTTCTGCCTCCTTTTTTCCCTGGATTTCTTGGAGCCAATCCTGGAGTTGATTTTACTGCTTTCATTCCCTACTTGCCCTGTCTTTCAATGTTGTTATCTTCTCCCAAGCCCTTTGTCTGAGTTTTCCATAAGAATAACTGCTTTATTCGATTGCATTCCTCTTGTGGTAGAGATTCTACTCCACCCGTTGTTCCCTTACTCAAGAACCCTTCTAGATCTAGGTTTTCTTTGTTGAGAATCTCTTGTAACTCATTATCTTCCATTTCCATCTCACTCTGGGTCATTTCCTGATCCATATCCATCTCTGATTCACTCATCATGATCCCTTTCCATTTTTCCTTTACCTGTTCTTGATCTTGTTCTTCTTCCTTTTCCTGCTTATCATCTCCATCTTTCATAACTTGATTTTCAACTACTGCATCTTCCTCCTCTTCAAGAACATGGAACTGATTTGGCCTCACTTTTTGGTCTCCACTTTGGTGATGTTTTGTCCCTTTTTTGCCGTTTTTACCTTTGTGAGATACTTTGTGAAAGCCATCTGTTTCTTTCATTGTGTTAGGTTTGCTTTTGTTTTTTGCCTTATTGAGAGGACAGTCTCTAAGAAGGTGCCCGTGTTCATGACATTTTCGACATCTAAATGGAATATGCTCGTAGTCAACCGTCTACACCCATTCCTCATCATAAACCTCCAATATGACCTCGTCCGGAAGTGCTCCAGATAGGTCCATCTCTACACAAATCTTAGCAAAGGAGGTCTATTTTCCCCTTCTTGTGGCTTCAGAAGTTTTGACATACCTCCCTAATTTATTTCCTATGGCTGTTAGTGATTCTATTTGCCAATAATCCAGAGGTAGTGAATAGAGTCTTACCCAAACCAGGACTGAGGTAAAGGTTTCCCGCTTCGGCACGAAGTTCATCATCCACGGCCGCATGTAGAGCCCTACTGCTACATAGAAGTAGGGACCACCTTCAAACACTTTGTCTTTCTCCTCAATGTTTGCAAACACCATAGTGAAAAAACGCTTGGATCCTAGATGAAGATCAATGCTTCCTTTAGGCTTCTAGTGGTATCTAATCCATGTTTGTAAAGCCTTTTCAGTGGGCCATAGTCCTATGAATTTGCATATGATTGCATAAATCTGCATGTGCTCCCTGTGGGCCTGCAACTCAGGGTTATTTAAGATTACTCTGGGAGTGACTTCAACTTTGGGCTTGCACGGTCCCTTTTGTTTCCTGTCTTTTGTTACCTGTTTTTTGTTATTTCCCTCTTTGTCCTTTGTGCCATCCTTCTCCTTCTCCTTGTTACTTTTTGTTTCCTCTTCCCAATTTTTTCCTCCTTCCATTGTGTTACCTCTGCCTGAATCTGGAGGTGTGTTGCTCTTGTTAACCACTACCTCACTGTAGGAGGGAGTGGAGCTCCCTCCTCTGCACCTGTCCATGGAGAAAATCCCGCGCAGAAACCCTCAACCCTGGTTTTCCGCTCTTCTGCTCTCCTCTCATCCCTTGTCAAAGGAAGATGTTCGTATATACTACTATTTATTCATTTCTATAAAGTTTATATTTTAAATTACTATTATAAAAATAACATATTTAATTATAAATATATAAATATTATTAAACTTTTTCAACTCTTCTCACCAAAAGTAGAGTGAACCAAACGCGTGCCTATTTGATTCATCTCTCCCAGAGTTAATTCGCTATGCACCCTACCTCCACTCTCCTAGATCTTGGCAGACTAGCGAAAATCCTTCATGGTTCTTGGCACAGTGACTGCTCCATAGCTATAAGGATACACATCAAAGTATTAAATAAAGGATAAATTTCACATGTTACAATCACCACCATCTTATAATCACGATATAGAGTTGAATTTTGGTTAGAATTTCAAATTAATTGTACTAGAGAAAGGAATTCTAAGCTTCATTTTAAGTGGAGAAAGTAAATAGTTGACATTGTAATTGGAATTATAGATATTCAATTTTACAATAAAATAAGAAATATATTAAATGATTAGTATTTTAATTATTAATTTTTATTTATTTTAAGATTTTTAAATTTATATTTTAATTTTGAATTTTGTTAAGGATTGGAAATAAACAATTAACACACAACTCACTGCTGCATACGACTCTAAAGGCATCAGCTTAAAACATTATTAATAACTAATTTTAATCTTCATGAAATTAATGCCATTCTTAGGCGCCACCGCATCCTTCGACGTTCGGGGAATCTGGTTGCGATTGATTAATATGTGATATATAAATATCTTAACTACTGATGATAAACGATTCCATTTTCCGTGGTTCGTATTTCAAAACCATACACTTCTTTTATTCGAAGGAATAATTAATTTAATTTCATTAAATGAAATATTTACAGCTGGGATACATTTATTAAATCCATCCAAAACATAGTTACATTAATATTTTTTTAATTCTCAAATAGACTCATATAATTATTAAGTATGGTTCATTTTATATATAGAAGTATGAAATATGTTTCTATATAAAGGAATCTGTTTCTATATAGAAGTATGAAATATGTTTCTATATAAAGGAATCAGTTATGATTTTCTATATAAAGGAATCTGTTTCTATTTTATAGAAGCTGTTATGTCTATATGTTTCTAGTTTGATGTGTGATTGAGATATTATCTCAACTAATTAATTGTATGTTTAAAATAGTTTCACTAAAAACACTTGTATTATATAATATCATAATTACTTAAGAAGACATAAATTTTTTTACAAAATTTAATATATATATAGCTTATTTTCCATTACTCCAATGGTAAAAAACTATTTCTATATTTTTTAGTTTTTTTATTGGGAGTTGTCTATAATGCTTTTTTTTGGAGATTCCGGTGATGGAATCCCGCGGAAGAAATTGAGGTTAAATCTTTATTTGTTGCGGTTAAAATGGTTTTTTAACTGCATATTTGGATTCAACATCCTAAAAAACTCTTGGGATGCTTTGATTGTGCAGAAACTAGCTATAACTTGCTATTCCAATAAATTGCTGCCGGATTTTGACCAAAAAACCCACCGAAAAAGCTTTCAAAAAGTCACATTATAAACAACTGCTTTTTATTGTTGCTTGTTTATATAGACAAGTTTTCTGCTAATTACATAAAAGAATTGATGATTTACTTTGAAAATAAGCTTCAAATTCGGATGACTGTACCGGAAGGAGGACTGAATGTCGCTCATCCTGACCTTTCAAAGCTGTTTCTTGTAAATTAACATGGAAATGGCTACAATTATTTCATCACATCCAAATTTCGCCTATACAAATCTTCTTGCTTAACGAGAAATTAGACACTACGTGGATGTTACTTTAATGTAAGGCCTCGGTTCCAACACCATGCAATTCAAACGAACATTTTTGTAATGTGCATACGCAGGAGAACACTCGGGAAGCCAATGCCAGGAGCCTTCCCGTAGATTGCAGGTCACAACATTCATACTGTCATGTGTTCTGAAGCATATGTAGTCACCCACTCCAATGCATTCGAACCAGTTCAAGCACGATCTTCTCCGAAACTCGGCGCACACTGATGCAGGCATTCTCCCAATCTCTCTCCAACAATTGCGCTCGCAGTTATGATTAAACACTTTATATTCCCAGATGACCAAACCTTTCAACTTGTGATCCTCTTCGATTGCTCCAACGAGCAGGAGTTCAGAGCTTCCCCTGCAAGACAACAAACGAGGCCAATAATGCTCGCTTCTATCTGTGGATGGCATCGGTATTATCGTTGCGTTGCCCTCGTTGAAGTTGTATGCCAACACATGACCACCGTCATGATCATGCAGGTTCCTGGTCAAGCAGTAGAAGGATCCTTTACAGAAAATGAGGCTGTCCATCTTTAACGCCAAATTGTCCGGTAGGGTGCCTGTACTTCTCCATGATTTGGAAAGCGAATCATATGTTTCCACTGCTACCACTGAAGTACTTGCTGTCTTCATGCCAATCACAATCACAATATAAACACCCAATTCATACCCCGGAACAATTCCCTTAGCCATTACTCGAATTTCACAAGGCATTTGAGGAAGCGAGAAAACAGTCCTTTCCAGAGGATTGCAAACGCAAAGGCTGGCGAGCGCTGCCATGTTTCCTCCTCGGGAAGAGGTCCGGATATCCAGCAAGAGCATCCCAGAAGCAGATCCTCTGTAATTCACTTGGCCACATATATCCTTATGATGTTGCAGGAAAGACAGAGATATCGGTCGCCATGAATTGGTGAAGAATGAATAAAGGAGACACGGCAGTTCCAGCTTGGGCGTGGAAAGCAGAAGCCAGGGTTGCCTACTCCCTATAATGCGAACGAAATGAGTTGAAGAGAGGAGATGGTTCCAGCCCTTACAAACGCAGCGCAATCGACAACAACATTCCATCGGCAGACGCTCCATGATGTTTGTTTCCAGATCGTGAGGCAACTCACTCCATGGACGCATTACCAGTGAGTATTTGATCGACTCATTACCAATTTGTATTTGCTTGGCCGCCATGAAAACAAGCTAGGGCTGGCTCTTGCTCTTTACGTAATGGGGATCTTTGTATGAATGTCGATACTGTAAAAGGAACACAGAACGGAGGAATGAAATGGTGGTGTGGTGCACGAGGAGAGGGTTGCTGAATCAGAATTTAAAGACCAATTCTTCGTTCCTTGCATCTGTAAACAATTGACGTATTCGTTTGGATTCATAAGAAAATTAGTTTGTATCGCAACAAGTTTAGGAATGCCAGCACCGAACCCAACAAACCAAGGGTGTGCTACCTTCTCGGCGTATTATTACAATAAAATAGAGCTTTACGACAGCTCATTCCGCTTAAATAAATATCACTGACAGATGACGAGAACAAGTCATTTTGAACGTTCTAAGTTTTGTTCGTTTTCGTTTCTATTCTTTGGTCAATTTTCCCTCTAGTTTTTGAAATTTAGTTAAAACTTTTTGAACTCTTAAATTGATATAATTTAAATTTATGTTATTAAAAACTTAATTTAATTAATGTAAAATTGTAATTCCACAAAGTCATATCACCAAATTTTAACCCAAAATTTTTTTATATATATTCTTATATATAATATAAATTAAAATTTTAATACAAATCCTTTAAAAAAAAAAAAAAAAAAAAAAAAAAAAAAAAAAAAAAAAAAAAAAAAACTTTAAATTAAACTATGCAAATGAGGTACATAAAGATGATGTTTCATTGTTAAATTTATATAGATAGATACCATGTTAATCAAAACCGGATTACTTGGAAAGTTTCCATTTTTTTCTAAAATTACATATTGAAACCTAATACTAATAAAAATAAAGATTATTAAAAAAGGAGTCTTATTACAATGTGTCAAAACTTTGCATATTCTAAAAACTTATTACTTAAGTGTTGGAAATAGAGTAGTTGACTAAGGCTAGGAGGTATTAGTATTTTCAGTAGGTGGTTGTTCACTTAAAGAAGAAGATAGAGAAGCATCAATCATGAGATCTATGGGGTTAAAGAAAATTTGTAGAGAGTTACCTAGACTAGAATTAAGAAGTTTTAAAGCCACAAGTTTTTAGTATTTTCAGCAGGTGATTTTTCATTCAAATTAGAAGAGAGAGAAGCTTAAATCATGAGATCTATGGTCTCAAAGAAAATTTGTAGAGAGTTACCCATACTAAAATTAAGGAGTTTTAAAGCCATAAGGTATATCATTCAAGGCAGAAGAGAGAGAAGCATCAATCACAAGATCTATGGGCTCAAAGAAAATTTGTAAAGAGTTACCTTGACTAGAATTAAGGGGTTTTAAAGCCACAAGGTATTAGTATTTTCAGCAGGTAGTTGTTCATTCAAAGCAGAACAGAGAGAAGCATCAATCATGAGATGTATGGGCTCAAAGAAAATTTGTAGAGAGTTACCCAGACTAGAATTAAGAAGTTTTAAAGCCACAAATCCTAAACACATCAACCCCAGGCTTGAGATGCCAAAGATCTAATATTCAAATCTCACCTATTAGAAGTTCCTCTTTGTCCTCTATATTCAAGCTATGTGTGAGGGAGCCATCAACCAAGCTTCTGCCAATACATGATCCATTAATTGAGTATAATTAACCCCACCCGTCGTATCAGTCAAAACCTTGTCTCATCATTAGTTCTCTAGTTAAGTTAATCTTATATTGAGATATATATAATTTTCAGTTCATGCATATAATCCTAGTTGAGATATCTTAATAATTATAAAAAAATATTATAGACTTTGATTATCACTCTAGCTTGATTAGCATAATACATATGTTATCAATCATGAGATTGTTGGAAACAATGTTAATACTAAGAGGGGCGAGTGGGGGACAGAGGAGGGGGGAGGCAGGGGGGTGTCAATCAATATTAAGGATATCTTAAACTTTTATGCCAATTTGCATTCAACATTCAAATTTGGCGTTATCTAAGTGAGAAACCCTATGAATCAATACAAGCACACACACCATGAGCAACAACCACATGAGACACAAAGGTTTAACGTGGACACCATTCGGGGAAAAAACCGCCATAACTTGTTTTTTATTTGATGTAAAAATGAGCTCCAAATCTATTACATCAAATTGCTTGTGATTCACCACTCACAGAAAGCACCAACTCCCTTATTTTGAAAACACTTGATCAACTTACCCAAAGCACCAACTTCATGGATTTGTTGCAAGAACCAACTTGTAGCTCCTTGGATTTATACAAGCACAAACTTGTAGGAGACACCAACCCCCAAGCTTTCTTTAGATATCCATTGAGATGTAAGCAAAAACTCCCTATATGTAGGCTCCAACCCACACTCAATAAGGAACTTTACTGCTCACTGTAAATGACAGCCACTTTGGCTGTTTTCAACTCTTTTTTCTCCTTTACAACCTTCACTTTGCTCGGTCCACACATCACTTTGTTCTCTGCTCATTCTGCAACATCACATTGTTCTTAGCCCTCTGCTTTCAGCAACATAGACACACTCTTGACTTCCCTCTGCAGCGTAAGAACACTTGGCCTCTTCTTCACAGCGCAAGCACGCTTGACTTCTTCTCAGTAGCACTCACCCATTAAGCTCTCCACTTAGCTCGATCCACTATGCTACATTCCTCCCACTTTGCACAAATACAATCCTAGGTTTTATTCCTCTGTGGCATAGGGAATAATGTTATCTTTGTTTTCATTCATGCTTCCCAACAACATACTCTTGCATGGATTCCCATACTGCATAGGACATGTTTTCCTGATCAATCTTATAACTACAAAACGGTTCTCGATTATTTTGTTGCATCAAATTACTTTACCACTGCAGCACCATTAATTCAAAAAATGGGAAGATAAGTGTTTCAACCTACTAAGAATTAAATTTCGTTCAAACTACAAACTCAAAGATCACTTCCATTAATATCTACCTATACTAGTAGCATGGTTCCTAAACACTTAGGAAGTACTTTGACATGGCAGTTTGATATTTTGATCTAATCTCCTACACCCAACATTCTTTTCAATTTAATATTTCATGTCATGCAAAGAATATAAGAGGTGACTTGTTCTTACTTGAGCTAAGATACATTATTTCATTCTGCATAGCATGGTCCTATCTGTCTCAATTCAGAGCTTTAGGAATTTTCCATTGACTCCAATAATTATCCCACACAATCATGGTCTTTGCTGCCTTAACTTAGTGATTCTTGATGCTTGCCATTGCCACCAATTTCTAAAGACTTAGTTTCCAACTTATCCATTCCCGCATAATCAACTTATGATGAATAGACAAATTAGCATATTTTCCAAATATGGATGACTTCTCTCCAAAGTTGTTGAGTCGTTCATATCCATAGGTTCTTGGATGCCTGCATACCTATAACTTATTTAAAATGAATTGCATACAAATTACAGGATTTTGGGCTTCTATTCTGGTCCACTTGTGTGCACCACAGACAATTCCTTAGCACCTTACCCTAACGCCTTTACCTATTTTCCATCATTGGACTAGCTGTTGTGACCTTTGACTAGGCCTCTAGGTGTTAACCTTCTTTGTTGGCTTGCGGGGGCTTGATTCCCCTTATAACCTTCCACACCCTTGGTTCTTTGTTGTAGTATAACCCCGTGTTGTGCTTTAGCCCGTAGCCCTTTATCCCTGCATAAACCATGAACCAAAAGGCTCAAATGCATGTAACTTCTTATAAATTGTTAATTCTAAACTTTTCTGGGCATGGCCCACTTTCCACTTGTCAACCTCTATAGACCTTCGCCTATCTGCCCCACTACAATGATCTACTCTCAATTACAATTGCTTTTGGGCTTTCAACCTTTTGGGCGATCTCTGTTATGGGTTTTGCTGGTTGATAGTCCATCAATTTGCATTCCCTGTTAGCTTGAATCCATGCTATCTTGTATCACTTATAAATAAAGATTCAAGCTTCCGGGGTTCCAGGGTTTTGTGCATTATTCCCACTACCCCAACTTGTGACTATCCAGTGTCACTTATTAATAGAGTTTTAGGCTTTTGGGCTTCGAGGCATTGTTCCCCCTTCCCTGCTCAAGACTATCCTTTGTCACTTATTAAAAGAGTTATGGGCTTCCAGGCTTCCAGGCTCTGCAAATTTGACTGTGGGGGACCTTAATTTGATTGTCAATACATTCAACCTAGGAGGCCATTTATGGACTTCCACATACCATTGGAAATCTCTTTCTGAGCAAAATCCAATTATGCCATCTCCAGGAGCCTCTGAGCTAAACACCTAAGGCATAAATTTCCTCAAAGCATGCGACTCCCAACCATCATAGTCATAGTATTATAGCTTCTACAATAAGCCTGCTATTATGATGATCTCTATAAAATACTGCATCAACCACAAGATTCCCCATGAGTTTGACACACCATGCACATCAATGCTAACCCAGTTGCCATAAAAATATCCTAGTGTACATCCATGCTAGTCTAGTAGACATCAATTCCAACACACTTTCCAACTGTGAGACAATGTCATCTGTCCAACGCAGGTCCCCCATGGCTACTGACATCAATGCCAACACACTTTCTCCCACTAACCATCCAAGCAATGCCAATCTATCCAATAATCTTCCCCTTTAGCATTGATGGAAACACCTCTTCACTTCTCGACATTGATGGCAAACACTCATGTTTCTTCCACACTTATCCTTGCATGAGCTACCAATGGTTGTTAGGTCCCTACAATACTAGTGATTCCCCCATTACTATTGTCATTGTAGCCCTTATTTTTATTGTTGTGCCCCTATTGTCCCCATATTGTTATTGTTGTGCCCCTATTGCCCCCGTATTGTTATTATTGTGCCACATAGAGGCCCACTATTGTTATTGTTGTGCCCTTATATTATCATTGTTATGTTGGCTTTGATTGTATTGTGACCCCTTAGACTCCTATATATAGAAAGGATGTTTTGTCATTTGTATCATCCAAGAATTGTTCATTTTGTGTAATTTAAAGGAGGTTTCCCCCTCGAAGAGGTTAATTTTGAAGGCGTTGATCTATCTTTTATTCTATTGTTTGAGCTAGTTGCATAACAATGGCTTTCTCTCCTTTGCATGGGCCATCACAATTTCTCCAATAAGCTTCTCTCCCCCTTTGACATCAATGGAAAAGGGCTACAAGCTGCTTCTTCTCCCATTTCAATCACTGACTGAGGATCTAGTTGTTAATGTACATTCCTGTTTACAGACTTCTTCTTCTTATAGGTTCGATATCTTCATGCTGGGGCACTTGAAGCTTGTCATGTAGGCTCTACTACAAACATCATAAACAAAGACATATGCAAGAATAAGGCATTAGTAAAACATTCATTTATGTCTACTTGTAGTCGTTGCTACTCTAGGAATTAGACAATACGCTCCCTATGAACATATACTACCTTTATTTGAATTTCTCTAATTCTAAATTCCTTAGGGCTATTAGATGAATAATTTCTATATCAATGCATCTTTTGTACTTATTAAAAATAAAATGATAACAAATAAATATTTTTCATGGTCACTGTTGCTGCATGCAAATACCAGCCATTAGTGATGCAATGAGATTACACTTTATTGCTTCTATTGTTGTTGATGACACTATGCTCACTTCTCCTAAGCATCGTAATAGTCACAACTACTTCTCCCCATGAAATCATACGTCTTCCAAATATGGACTGTTGCTAAAATAATACCATTTGCACCAAGAAAATGATATAAACTAGATATTGTACTAGATAAAATCTAATAGATAATTCTAAAAAACAAATGTGCATTTTCACAAAAATTTACTCCATATGAACCTAGATCACCAATTGACATAATGATACTAATCGAAATCTAAGGGACATTCAAAGCTTGTACCAATTGTGTTTCATGAACACAATATTTATAGGAATAATCAAAATCATTACTTAAATGAAATAAGGGTATTTCACCCAAGATGCAAACCTTTCATTTCCTATGCAATCTCTCTTCCTAAGGACAATGATCATTTCTTGCTACTACTATTAAAGTAGCTCCCCCTGAGCCAGTGCTCTCTGATCTCGTGCATTTGCATGGGGTCTAATCCTGTGGACATTACTTAACCATGGGGACTCATCCATAATCACCACACCATTTTCGTTCCAAACTTCTGTTGCAATTGATCTTCTTCTCAAAACATAAAACGTTATTGTGTACTCCCCCTGAAACCATGTTGGCTGCACTCTCCTCTTTCTTGCAATGTTGATACATATGAAATAAACCACTTCATTACTGTAATCGAGAAGGGGACTCGACCATACCTTCAACATTCAGATGCACTTTTGATTATTCTTTTCTGATTTCTTGCATATGACTTGTTTGACCTCTCTTGAGGCCATTTTGTTCTTTTAATGAAGAAAAACAAAGGATCTACTCCCCCTGA
The DNA here is from genome assembly GCA_000404065.3 of Pinus taeda. Lineage (NCBI taxonomy): Eukaryota > Viridiplantae > Streptophyta > Pinopsida > Pinales > Pinaceae > Pinus > Pinus taeda. Next base: position 117,206 of record APFE030892459.1, read on the forward strand.
GTAGAATGTTCTCCTTCTTGATCCAAACCTTCTTTGGCCAAGTCTAGACAACAACATTTCTTTCTAACTTCTCCTTTTCCCATGTTTGGGCCTTTTCTTGGTTGCACATGGCTAGAGAACTCTTCTCCTTTCGTTCCTCTTTCTTCTCCTAATTCTTCTTTTCACTACCTCTCTTCTTTGTCTCCAAGGTGGAATTGATTGAGTTTCTACTCGCATTCATCACTTGAGTTTTGCGCTCATTGCAACTGGGAATTATAGAGGGCTTCATTATTGAAATATGAGGATTATCCCTTTTATTTTTCACTGGTTTTTCTTTAGGGAAACATCAAATCCTTGATTATTTCTTCCTCTTTTCAGCATGTCCCTTTGGCACAGAGCACTGAAGGAAAACTCATATTGCTTTGCTCCGTTGTTCCTTTTTATTTTCAAATCCATAACAATCACGTTTGCATCCATATACTGAGAAATAATATTTTTCTTCTCATATCTACAGCATGATCTCTTGTGTCCAAAATTTCCACAATTGTAGCATTCGATATGGCTTCGGAAGTGTGAAAAAAGATTATTGTATCTCACAAAATTCTGGTCAAACCCACTACTACTATTAGCATGCTTGTCCCTGGGCATCTTGTTCTTTCTTGGGTCACTTCCCCCTATCACACTTTGCTTTATTGCATTCCATCTATAGTTTATGGATTTATGCCCATAATTGTTGCAAGAGAAAAAATAACAATGAAAAGGATTATTATAATAGATGATACCTTTTCTTTGAAGGCTTTGTTCTTGAGAGGTAAAGGAATTTTTTTGGTTCTTCATGTGCCTTCCATGGTTTTTTGAATTTCTAACTCGATAAATTCTATGGTGTTGTTGCCTCTTCTAATTGTTCATCCTTTTTCCTTAATGTTGTTGCGCAAAATTTTGTTGTTGTTGCTTCTCTCGTTGCTACTGCTGCTTTCCAACAACTTCTTTCCCTTTATTATTCTTGGGATCTCCAACTACCTTTACTTGGGTAGTTGACTCTTCAATCATTTTCTTCTTGGGACTTATTTTTCTCTGAAACCTAGACTAGCCTTAATGAGAGGGGATCTTTGATTAGCAAGCATCTCATTCAAGGCATTTCTACTCTCCTCAAGATTTTGGTGTTGAGATGGCCCTTAGCTTACCCTTCCTAGGTCTTTTCTCAATAAGACAAATTTGGCTTGTGGTCTCTTATAAAGGGATTCTCTCTCATTTTACTAACAGGTCAACATCCCATTCAATATGCTAGCCTCTTCTTGTTGAGCATTAAGATCAACTATAATTTTTCTCAACTTCTCATTCTCAAGCTCATGCTTTTGAAACTTCTCTTTTTGCTTGAGATTTTCTTATGATAGCTCCTTTATCTCTTTTAGAGCAGATACCAGTTTCCTCCTAAAATAGATCATTTTCCTCACTATCACAGGTTGTGATGTAGGAAATGTTCCCTTTCTGGATAGAGGCAACCCCACTAGCCCTAGAGTGGGTCTAGTCACAAGAAAACAAAACAATTACTAATTTCCTTAAACAATCATCATTGAAAGAGCCTACCTAAAACTAGTGTTTGATGGAGCTTTCATTGTGCTGCTTTAGCTATCGTTTCCTTCTCCTTAATGAGTAATCAACCCGAGACAACACAAGAGAACAAGAGAACATGTAACCAAGAACAATAATGATCTATTTACTTAGAGTCAAGGAACCATAAGCTGTCAAGTATATTTTACACAAGACATAGGAAATCATCATTGCTTGTATTAAAATGAATAAAAGAAAAGCTTACAATCAAGCCTTGACATCACAAGCCTTCTCGAAGGGTCCATACGGTATGTTTCTTCAAGAATTCACTCTCAAAAGGGTCTCCCAAATGGATGATAACTCTCTCTCTCACTCACAAGCTCTAATACAAGGCTACTGCAATCCACAACCAATTGCTAAACTATTAGCAATTCACATTGCAAACTTATCAAACTCACACCAAAGCTAGCTAATTTGATCAATACCAAAAACTAGCTGATCATAGCAATAGGGAGTGCTTTTATAAGAGGAGGAGCCTCCATAAAATGAGGGAGAGGGAGCTTATCCTTAAGGGAGGTTTCTCAAAAGGTGGAACCACCATCCCAGTGGAGGAAAGGTGAACTCCCTTGACCCAACAACCAATTCTAGAATCACCCAGAAGGCCAACTATTTGAACTAATTCGCCATGTCTGGATCGTAGCAAGTCATACACTAGGGCTTAGCGACGACGTCATAGGGAAGCAATGTATTCATACCAATCGTCACAAGAAATATCTTGAGGACTTGTGCTGAGCCCTCAAATTTGACTGTTGCAGGAAACAGATGTACCCCTACGACAACATCTTGACGATATAGTTCAGCACAGAGAACTGTTGTAGGTAGAATGGTTTTCACATGTGACGATGCAAAAACATAGGTAAAAAGGGTCAATATTCAGTATTAGAGAGCACTTGTTTAATCTTCTTGAATGAGTGGAAAGATATGGAAATATTTATTTGATGTATGACATAGCAGAGATGTCGCTTGAGGAATGATATGAGGCTAGTGACAAATTATTGTGTCACAAATGCCCCCTAAAGCATGAAGCCCGAGATGGTGGGAGGGGTGAAATGCTTTACAAAATCATAACCAAACCGGAACACCATCACTGAAAACCTGCAGGCACAAATACAATTGATATCTATGACAGTGAAATACATGTAGCCTAGGCATGGGCGCAGCCATCCGAAAGACATATGAAACTTGGTCTGTGGTATGGACGCAGCCACCTAATTGATAAGACCATATAGAAAAATAGAGGTATGGGCGTAGCCATCCAGAAAGACTCAGGTATTGTCGCAGCCACCCAATGAAATAGTGATGTATGTAATCACGAACTAATCCACACAACCTGAACTTATGTAATCTTAGTCTGGGGTCTTGAATCCCAACCGATCATAGTACAATTTCTAACATGCAAATAGATGTGCTGAAGTCGAGCATGGTAGAAAATCGCTTGATTACTAGCCAATGATGTAAACCGTTAACAAGCATGAGAGAGACTACCAGTAATGTCAATGGTTCTCAAGGTATTGCAAGTACAATCCACAAAGTTTGAAGAATGATCTGGAGTCAAACACTCGTGGAATCACCCGATTGAAGACCAAAGATGTAAGTTTGTCATCGAGTGCGAAGAACTTGCCATTGAGGCATGCAAGCTCCAAGGTAGTGAAAAGGGATCTCTAGATCAACTTCCTGGACAATGAGCTAGTGTCCACAAGAAGCAACCCATCACATGAGGGCCATAATGTTTCTCTCATTAATGACATGAGACAAGGAACAAGAGGAAGATGGTGAAACAGAGAACTACAGGAGGAGGTAAGGGCATAAACTGCAGAAAGATTATACTCTTGAACATATCGGCGACACGACTTCGGAATGTGGTAGCATTTTGATACCAAGGGATCAAAGCTCTGATGGAGACAATAAGGATCAAATGGAATGAGGCAAAATGACAAACCCAAACCCTGGAAGGCCAATGAAGATGTGAGGATGTCCCAAACCCGGAAAAAAGAAAAAGTGTCGATGTTTAAGAGTGACTAACTTCCGTAGGTAACCAATGAAGATCTCCAAATTTCCCCCCCACCATTGTTGGCGAGTACCCCAATTATTTTTGAAAACAAGATTGAAGGGGATAGCATATGCTTGCGATATAAGTTCGTCCTTCGAACAAATCCAACCTAGTGAAATTTTAACGAGACCTAGGGAGGAGAAGCTCAAGTCTCATGATGGTGATGAGTCCAATGCCGTCTAGGTTTAACGAGTCTGACATAGGTAAAACTCGGAGTCTTTTTCATGTTTAGAGAGTTTGAAAAAGACACAAAAAAGAAAACTCTATGGGGGTCCCTTTTCATAAGTTTATGTCCCTCAAGCCCGAAAAGGTAGAAAACAATACTCGAGAGAACCACTTGACCATTTTTATCAAGGAGTACTTTTCGTAACAAGTGTTCCCGATCCGAAAAAGTAGAAAACTGGTCGGAGATGCGACGTTTCATAACCAAAAACGAGCTTGAAACAACAAAAGCTCAGCCATATTTTTGTTTTTAAATGGTCGTAAAAGAGCTGAAAGCGGACCACCATTTTTATTCTCTTTTAACAAGTGAAAAAAGGAAAAACTCGACAATCTTCTCATATTTTACGAGTTGGAAAAGAGCTTAAAGAGGAATCGTGGGAAATCTTCGTGGTATGGACCAAGCACGTATCAACTAGAAACTATATCCATCACCCCTATTCCTGCACAGAGAACCAAACGTAATATCCATTCGACAAAGAAGCTCATGGTAATGTTAGAAAAACTAGGTCAAAAACCCTAAAACCATAAGGAAAAATAAAAAACTATAGTAAAACCCAAAACCTATAGTTCAAAATCCCTAAAATTACAAAAAAAGTTTATATAAGACTTGTGGTAAAAACATTTTTACATTTTTCTTTTCTTTTCAACCTTGGCAATTTTTCAAACCATACAGACTTGTGAAACTTTGGAGATCAATTTCTTCATTTGTGGTCAACAATCCTGCGTTATTCTTTCGCCAAGTAAGTATCTTACCTCTGTCATTGCATTTTGATTGCTTCCATTTCCAATTTCATACATTTTGGGTGGATTTGGGAGGATTTTTCATTCCAAAACCGTGCCCTGGACATCGCAGAAGTCCCTCGTTGGTTCAAGACAATCGATGATTTTACACACACCAAAATCAGCGTCGTCCCAGGAAACACATGTACCTTGCGATGATCCGGAAAATGGTGAACTGTGAAAATAGACCATCGCAACTGTTTCAGAAATAGCTGTGATGGCGCAGCAAACATTTTAATTTAATGTTTTACACCATGTTAGAAGATGAAAGTGACTCAAACAAGTTGTAATCAATTGATATTTGCATATGCAGGGTGAAAAATGTTGAAAATAATACTGAGAGGGGGGGGTGAATCAGTATTATCTAGTTCTTTTACCAAATCTTCCTTATTTACACTTTGAATTATTTTTGCATATCAGTCCCATAAAATAATGAGCATGAACAAGAAAAACAGACAGTCACATCAAAGAACACCAGATATAAGGTGGAAACCCAATGTGGGTGAAAACCACCTGCTGCAATATGTCTCTATCTTCTTTCAAATTAGAAACTCCTTTTACAATGGTCTTGTACTGGTGCAGTCCTTTACCAGTACGCAGGCTGCAACCTGCAGAGAGCTACAACTCTCTCTCATTTTCCAGTCTCTCCTGGAAGGGAGCTACAACCCCCTACTTCTTTTCAAGGACCACTTTTCATAAATTTTCAAACTGGATCCATATACATCAAATGATCATCAAGCACATGTAAATTACACAGTTCGCTGGAGTAACCAGATCAACAATAACAGAACTGAACCCAGAACACCTTATCAACAGAAAAATTCAGTCAACAGAAGATCTTAAGACAGATACGCATTTTTCCTTTCACTGGCCTGCGTCCCCACGCACTTCACCTTCTGCACCCCTGCGTATACACGCACAAAGCCTTCTATTGCACCGCGTGCCTACGCACTTCTTCTTCAATCACGCTGCGTACTGTTGCTGCAGGTACGCAGCCAGATACACTATCGCGCCGCGTACTTCACTGAAGCCACACACCCAAAGACACTATCGCGCCGCGTGTTTTTTCTGTGCATACGCACCAGAACCTCCGTCGCTCTGCATACCCATGCACTGTGCCTTCGTCGCCTCTGCATACCCACACACTGCGCCTTTGTCGCCCCTACGTATCCACGCACTTATCCTTCTTCTGCTCTGCGTGCCCACGCACTCGCACCGTTAATCACCTGCGCACCTCTGATTAGGGCCGAAATACAGTCAGATGCTCAGATCTGATCTTTCGCTCGAGAGATCACCCTTCACAGATTCGCTTTCAACTTCTCTTTTATAGATCAAGCTTTTAAACCGAGAACCCAATATTTCAGATCTTAAGATATTCAATTTTCAAAAGATGCCCAAGCCAAATGATCTCCTTTGCTTTATATAGGCAAGCTCTCCCTCAAATCATGGACCAATACCACGGGCCAAAACCATGATAATACAATACCGTCGGCTAAATGCCAAGGGTTAAACATAAGAAACCCCACGTGTGCGCGCTTTACTGCCTTGAAGAGTGTGCACTGGGGGTACGCACCTCATGAATGGGTAACCTGCGTGTCGAGACGCGGTCCCTGCACGGCGTACCTGCAGGTACGCATCTTCTGAACTGTTCTCCTGCGTACTTATTAATTCTTATCATATTGAGAGCCATGCCATGGGTGTTGCCATCAAGTACAACATCTGTAACATATAACCATACCAGAAACATAATGCCAACAATCTCCCCCTGTGGACTTGATGGCAACCTCAAAAACTTCACCGACATTCTCCCCCTTTGACATCAAGGGCAAAGGGTTATGCTCCCCCTAAGAACATGCTCCCCCTGAATATCAACCAGATCTGCAAAGAAAAAACCATAATATACCAGACACCATTAATGACCAAGAAGGAGATAGAGACATATTGCAGCTATATTCAGACTAGCTTCCATGATCTCCTTTTGTACATCCTCCATAATGCCAACAATTCATTATATGCTCCCCCTGAACCTATGCCATTCGATCTTCAACCAATCCGCAAACCAGAAAATGTACGCATATACCCCAAATGAACCTTGCGTACAACCAACCATCAAAAGAGATTCAACAAGATGATGCATCAACAACCCCCAGCTTTTGCCTGAGGTATTCAAAGGTCTCCCTGGGCAATGGTTTGGTGAGAATATCAGCAACTTGTTCCTTAGAAGGAACATATTCCAACTTGACCTTTTTTTCAAGAACTTGTTCCCGAAGAAAATGATACTTGATCGGTATATGCTTGGTCTTTGAATGCATGACTGGATTCTTTGAAATGCTGATTGCACTTGTGTTATCACATAAGATGGAAATAAGTGGTGTACAATTGATTTGAAAATCCTGCAAGGTCTGCATCATCCAAAGGAGTTGAGTGCAGCAAGATGCAACAGCAACATATTCCGCTTCAGCTGTAGACAAGGCAATCGAACTCTGTTTCTTGCTAAACCAAGATACTAATCTGGAACCCATAAAGAATGCACCGCCACTTGTGCTCTTCCTCTCATCCACGCTTCCGGCCCAATCTACATCTGTATAAGCATGAAGTGTGAGATCTGTATCTCTAGGATACCATACGCCATAATTTTGAGTCCCTTGAAGATATTTGAAAATTCTCTTCACTGCCTGAAGATGAGTTTCCTTTGGATTTTCTTGAAATATTCCAACTATTCCCACTGCATGCATGATGTCTGGTATGGTACCAGTAAAATAAAGTAGACTTCCAATCATAGATCTATAGGTTGGTTGATGCACTGCTGCTGATTCGTCATTTGCACTGAGGTTGCATCTTGTTACCATGGGTGTACATATTGGTTTTGCATCTTCCATGCCATATTTCTTCAAAATCTGCTTGAGATACTTGGTTTGAGACAAGAAGATCCCTCCTTCATTTTGTTGGATTTTCAATCCAAGAAAGTATTTCAGTTCTCCAAGCAAGGACATTTCGAATTCTTTCTGCGTCACAAAGGCAAAGCTTTGACTCATAGCTTCTTCATTGCTTCCAAAGATAATGTCATCTACATACACAACAAGTATTAGCAATTTGTCATTTTTAATTTTTATATAAAGATTGCTATCCGCTGATCCTTTTGAAAAACCTTGTTGATGAAGATATTTGTCCAAATGATAGTGCCAAGCCCTTGGAGCTTGTTTAAGACCATAGAGAGCCTTTTTCAGTCTACATACAAGATTTGGATCATTTCCAAGAATGAACCCATCTAGTTGTTCAATGTATACTTCTTCTTCCAAGTCTCCATTCAGAAAGGCTGATTTCACGTCCATTTTACTTTGAATTTTTGAAAACTTGAGAGAGCAAGGAACATTCGGATGGCCTCAAGTCTTGCAACAGGAGCAAAGGTTTCTTCAAAGTCTATTCCTTCTTGCTGCACATACCCTTTACAAACAAGTCTGGCTTTGTTTCTAATTACTTCTCCATTTTCATTCAATTTATTTTTGAAGACCCATTTTGTTCTGATAACATTCTTATCCTTTGGTCTAGGAACCAGTTCCCAAGTGTTGTTACTTTCGATTTGCTCAAGTTCTTCATCCATTGCTTTTATCCAACTTTCATCTTTGCATGCCTCTTTCACATTTTGCGGTTCAATAGAGGAGAGTAATGCCAAATAGCTTGAGGCTTCTGCAACTGTTCTTCTTGTTTGTAAACCAGCTTCTTTCTGCCCCATAATCTGAGATTCTGGATGATTCTTCTGAACATATCTGGATGGAGTCTTTTCTTCTATTCTTGTCTGCTCCTCTGGTTCTTCTTGAGGTTCTTCATCATTCTTTTGTTGAGGGTAGCCTTCATCCTCTTCGATGTCTTCATGATGTACTTGTCTAGGGATGTATCCCTTCTCATCAACCACTACATCAACGCTTTCAATAATTCTGCCAAGTCTTTTATTGTAGCACTTGTATGCTTTGCTATGTGGAGAGTAACCAAGAAAAATGCCTTCATCTGCTCTAGGTTCAAGTTTGCCAAGCTGCTCATCAGTATTCTTAATATAGCATTTGCTCCCAAAGATTTTGAAGTGCTTTTACCGAAGGAGTCTTACCATTCCAGAGCTCATGAGGAGTTTGAGTGTTGTTCACCTGGACATTTGTTTTGTTGAATAACAACTGCAGCATGAGCAGCTTCACCCCAGAAGGTGGCAGGATTTCCTGATTCATCAAGCATAGCACGAGCCATTTGTTGAATTGTTCTGTTCATTCTTTCCACAACTCCATTTTGCTGAGGAGTTCTTGCTGTAGAGAATTCTCTTCTTATCCCATGTTCTTCACAGAAATCGGAAAATTCATTTGAAGTAAATTCCCCACCTCTGTCAGATCTGAGGCACTTAATTTTGTGACCTGATTGTTTTTCAGCCA